>CM071716.1:38603699-38662415 GCA_036630335.1 Physaria fendleri | reverse complement strand
AAAAAAAAAAAAAAAAAAAAAACGTCTTATCCAACCCCATGGTTTATTGTGCCAGCCTGAAACCTGAAATAAATAATTCATTAAAAAAAAAAAAAAACACATTTTTATAATACAAAAAAATCATTCACACTAGGAAAAAAAATCTCATTAGATATATAGTGTCATAATACATCACCATTACTGTTTCTATCTCTCTTCTACACACAAAAGTAGAGAAAGACGAAGATCAAAGAACGGGTTTTTTTTTTTGCGGTGGTTACGTTTCTTTCTCCTTTAATCTCTTCTTCTTCTTCTTCTTCTTCTTATTCATCTTCTCTATTTTGTTCCTCGATTGAATCTGATTCTGAGATCCTTTTTACCCTTTTCTATTGATCTGTATTCTGGTGAGTCTCCTTTCACTTCGAATTTAGGAATTTGAGATAGAAAGTTTAATTCTTTAGTGATTCGTATTTTGGTTTGTTGCAGAAGAAGAAGAAGAAGAGTTTGAGAAAGAAAAGGTTTTGATGTGTATATAAACTTTATGTGTGGTGGTGCTAATGGAAACAAATCTTATGTAGATCTGTTTCTTTTTTTGGTCATGAAACTTTTGGGTTTAAAATATTTGTAAGAAGAAAAAACGTTTTTTTTTCCATTTGAAGAAGACTCAAAAAGAAGCCTTTATCTTTACCTTTTCCTTGGTCAGCTTTGAAAGGCTTGATTTTATATAAATTCTGTTCTTTGTTCATTCAATTTTGGCAATCTGGGTTTAAGAATCACTAGGGTGATCAACAGAGTTCTTGCAGAAAGTATAGCTGAAACTAAAGTTTGAGGTTTGTTCTTATACACTGAATCATTTATCTTTTCTTTGTGGTGATCTTTAGGATCTAAAAATGAGTTTCGTCTTTCTTACAGAGATCTCTGTTCATAATTTGGGTTTAAGAATCACTAGGTGTGTATGTTCTTGTTCTGTCTGTTGAGGAATTAGATTGATCAAAAGGGTTCTTGCAGAAAGTAGCTGAAACTAAAATTTGAGGTTTGGTTTTATAGACTGAATCATTATCTTCTCTTTGTGGTGATCATTGGGGTTCTAAAAAAGGGGTTTTTGTCTTCTTACAGAGATCTCTTTGCATAATTTGAATCATCATTGAGAATAGTGATATAAAGCTTCAATCTTACTCACTGGAGCAGCATAGTGGTGATTGTACCATTGTTGGTCTGGAGTGTCTTCTTAATATAATCAGGGCCCTTAGAATGGGGTCCTGTTTATCTGCAGAGAGCCCGAGCCCTAGAACGGGTTCTCCTCGTTCTCCTGCATTTAGTGTGAGGAAGAGGAAGAACTCTAAGAAGCGACCTGGTTCTAGGAACTCTTCTTTTGATTATAGGAGAGAAGAACCTCAGGTCCCAGGACGAATGTTCTCGAATGGATCAAGTGAGGTTGCTTGTATCTTCACTCAACAAGGCAAGAAAAAGGCAAGAAAGGACCTAATCAAGATGCCATGGTTGTTTGGGAGGTTTGCTAGATCCTAAACTCTTCCCTTTTATACTGTTTCTATATACTATGCTCTTTATAGTTCACTGGTCTGATCTAAGTGGTACATGATTTAGAATCTTGATGTCTTCTGTGCAATTTGAAATATTGAAAGCTGAGCTTAGTATCACCAGATTATCTTGGTTTTGATACTGAAAGGCAAGAAAGGACCTAATCAAGATGCCATGGTTGTTTGGGAGGTTTGCTAGATCCTAAACTCTTCCCTTTTATACTGTTTCTATATACTATGCTCTTTATAGTTCACTGGTCTGATCTAAGTGGTACATGATTTAGAATCTTGATGTCTTCTGTGCAATTTGAAATATTGAAAGCTGAGCTTAGTATCACCAGATTATCTTGGTTTTGATACTGATATATGCTTATGGTTCTGATTGTTTCATGTTTTTTTTTTTTTTTTTTTTTTTTTTTTTTTTTTTTTTTTTTTTTTTTTTTTTTTTTTTTTGCGGTCAGAATTTTGGTTCGAGGACAGATACAATATTCTGTGGAGTGTTTGATGGGCATGGTCCATATGGTCATATGGTTGCAAAGAGAGTTAGAGACAACCTTCCTCTCAAGTTAAGTGCTTATTGGGAAGCAGAAGTACCGGTTCAAGGTGTTCGAAAGGCTATCACCACCGACACTGCTAATAACGCAACCAACATTAACAACTCTGAAGCTGCTGCTGCTTCTGTACGTGCTGAAGAAGAACCTAGTACATCTGCTAACATGGAGGAAGACGAGAATACGGAATCCAATCCCGAATTGTTTCAGATGCTGAAAGAGTCGTTTCTTAAGGCATTTAAAGTTGTGGATAGAGAACTTCAATTCCGTGGAAGTGTTGACTGTTTCTGCAGTGGGACAACAGCTGTAACCTTGATCAAACAGGTATCGTCTCGGTTTAATGTCTTAAGTTAAAGCCTTATTCACTGTTTCATGATCTGTATTATGTGTACTCTCCAATATTGCAGGGTCAGTATCTCGTTGTTGCAAATGTTGGAGATTCTAGAGCAGTAATGGGTACAAGAGACAGCGAAAATGCTCTTGTCGCTGTTCAGTTAACTGTTGATCTTAAGCCAAATCTCCCAGGTTGGATGATTGTACCTTTTGGTTGTCCTGTGAATGTATGATGCATCCATTATTTACTTCTATTGGGTTATGTTGCAGCTGAGGCTGAGAGAATTAAAAAGTGTCGTGGACGAGTGTTTGCTCTTAGAGATGAACCTGAAGTTAGTAGAGTTTGGTTACCAAACTGTGACTCGCCTGGACTCGCAATGGCACGTGCTTTCGGAGACTTTTGCCTTAAAGATTTCGGTCTAATCTCCGTGCCTGACATATCTTTTCATCTATTAACCGAAAAAGATGAGTTCATAGTGTTGGCTACAGATGGGATTTGGGATGTTCTGACAAATGAAGAAGTAGTGACGATTATAGCTTCAGCTTCATCGCGATCTTCTGCAGCAAAAGCTTTAGTGGAGTCTGCGGTTAGAGCTTGGAGATACAAATACCCGACTTCAAGAGTAGACGACTGTGCTGTTGTTTGCTTGTATCTAGACTCCAACAACACAAACGCCATATCGACAGCTTCTTCTTCCATCTCCAAACTTGAAGAAGAAGGACTAAAAGAGAATGATGATGTATCAGGACCAAGTGATCTAGACCGTTCGAGTACTGTAAGAACAGGGAAAGAGATTGCTCTAGATGAAAGTGAAACTGAGAAGCTGGTAAAAGCAGAAGATACAGAACATGGAACAGAGTATTGTGCATTAGATTGTGTTGCAAGAGTTAATACACTTTTGAACTTACCAAGATTTACTCCTGCCAAATAGACAAAGATAAGGTACTATGTCTTGACAAAAAAAAGGTACTATGTCTTTTTTTTCTTTTTCCTACCACATTTGAACTCTATTCTTTTGTTTCGAGTCTTGATTCATTGGTTTTGGAACATAAGTCAGTTTTGTCTGTTATTTCTGAAAAACATCAGATGATGTAAAAATTGTTTTTTTTTTTTTTTTTTTTTTTTTGCTTTTTTTTTTTTTTTTTTTTTGTTGTGCCTGTAATTTTGTGAATGCCTTCAGGCTTAATTTTGTCAAGTCTGTTTGGAACAATGATAAATTGATCCTTTGTTATAAAATTGTTGGATTCATAACCGTTTGATCATAAATATGAGAGTTTTTCTTAAAGACTATTAATCACTTAATTATGTTAATAGTAATCTTTTTTGTAGTTTTGTCTTAAAGTAGATATATATTTATGTAAAATAAAATAGTTCATATCTTTGTCTCAATCGTAATTTTAATATCAATCTTTTAATTCCTCAAGAAATATTATACACCTCTCATTCATCTATCACGAAGAGTCGAATTACCGGAAATACCCCCGAATATTCTAGTTCATCCGAACCAAATCGAGGATAATATCGTCTTTTACACTAAAATCCAATTACAAAAGAAATAAATATTTGTTCATCACTCTTGTTGAGACTTCTGCTCATACAACACTCTGATCATTCACCTAATAATGCCTATATCTCTCCGTTTAGCTCCGTCTCCTACATCTTTATCTCCGATCACCGGAGGGTTATGCCCATCAAGGAAACAGTGCCGGATTCCTTATTCCGGTATCGCGAAAACGAAGATTGGGATCTTCTCATTGGACTCCAAGAAAAGAGGAGATGCATCTATGGTGAAGTGTAGCTTAGAAACTGTGAATGTTAGTGTTGGTGAAGTCACTGAGGTTGATAAGGATACATTCTGGCCTATTGTTAAAGCTGCTGGTGAAAAGATTGTTGTGCTTGACATGTATACTCAATGGTACCTACCTACCTCTTCTTCTTCTATGTCCCTATCTTTCTCTGCTTTGAATCGAAACTCTTTTGGATATTATCTTATGCAGGTGTGGTCCATGTAAAGTGATTGCTCCTAAATACAAAGCTTTATCTGAGAAGTATGAGGATGTTGTGTTTCTAAAGCTTGACTGTAATCAAGATAACAGGGTTTGTGTTCTCTTCTTTATCTCTCATTTTAGTTGTGTCCTAAGTTCTAACTAGGAGACTCTTTTGTATTTGGTGTAGCCATTGGCAAAGGAGCTAGGACTAAGAGTGGTTCCAACTTTCAAGATATTGAAGGACAATAAGGTTGTGAAGGAAGTTACTGGTGCTAAATATGATGATTTAGTAGCAGCTATTGAAACAGTGAGGTCTATTGGTTCAGGATGAACCTATCTTATTATGGTTTCACCATATGTAATGTAGCAACATGTATAACATATGTAACAAGTTTTTACACATGTTACATAGTAGACAAGTGTGTTGGAGGTTATACATAAGATGGAGATTAGAATGAAACCTGAATACCCAACAAAGCCATGAGTTGTGCCACAAATTCTGGGTGTCCAGGCCATGCTGCTCCAGTTACGAGATTCCCATCAGTGAAGCATCTGTGGATTGGATCTGGTTCTAACCAAGTTCCTCCTCCAAGTACCACGTTTAGTTTCACGGCTGGATAAGCAGTGCATTTCCTACCCTGCATCGGTCATCAGGCCACACGAGTATAAGAGAGGACATAGTTTAATATATTTGGAGCTATGTAAGAATATTCCAAACCTTGAGGACACCAGCAGCAGCCAAAATCTGTTGTCCGTGGCAGATAGATGCAACTGGTTTCTTAGAATTCATGAAGTCTTTAACTATGTTAAGGACATGTTCGTTCAATGCAAGATACTCTGGTGCTCTACCTCCAGGAATGACTAGAGCATCATAACTCGAGGGAACTAGACCGTCAAAGTTAGTAGTTAAAGCAAAAGTGTGGCCTGGTTTCTCACTGTAAGTTTGGTCACCCTCAAAGTCATGGATTGCAGTTGGGCAGCGATCACCACCTTTCTTCTCGGGACAAACCGCATCAACTTGGCATCCCAAAGCTTGAAGAGACTGGAAAGGAACTTTGACTTCATAGTCTTCCATATAATCCTGCAGAGGTCAAAAATAACTAAAACTGTGATGTTTCAGAGACCCAAATGCATAGTTCATTTACCAACAAAACCCATGTTTGATCTTGAGAAATGCTTATCCATCATTTCTACGGCCCGGAGGCTCTGTAACATATGAAGTAAGATCTAAAGCAACAACATAAGCAAAATCGTAAGGTTGCTTACCCCACAAAGAAACAAGATTCTTTTATTTGCTCCAGTTATTTTACCACCAAGAGCCGTAACAAAAAGCTGGATAAATTCAGGATGACCTTCGTATGTAGCTGCAGTAATCAAACTACCATCAACCACACAAACATCAGGCGTTACTGGTTCGACCCACTTGGCGCCTGCAGCAGTAAGGACAGGTCCAACAGTTGCATAAGCTGTACACTTACGACCATTAACCATGTCTGCAGCTGCTAATATTAACTGCCCATGGCAAATAGAGGCAATAGGCTTGCCAGATCTTGAAAACTCTTTAACCAGATCAACAACAGATGCAGTCAAGGCCAAGTATTCTGGTGCACGTCCTCCTGGTATAACCAATCCATCATACTTGCTAAGTTCAACTTCATCAAAAGTTGCGTTGAGTGTGAAATTGTGACCTCGCGACTCAGAATAAGTCTGCAATAAGAAATACATGTGCATAGCTTAAAGCAACCGCTCTACAGCTGAACAGAGTTTATTCTCCTTTGAATTTGAAACCAAACATCGATCATCTAATTCAAAACTCAATTGAAATTGCGCATTTCTAACTATAGTTTCAATGAATCGTATCAATAGATCACGCAGCTACACATGGAGATCGAGAGATATAGAGAAACCTGATGACCACAGAAATCATGAACGGCGGTGGGGCAAGAGTCACCAGCTTTTTTTCCAGGACAAACGGTGTGGACGGTGACTCCGAAAGCTTGCAAAGCTTGGTACGGGACCATCACCTAAGAAAAAAAAAGCCACGTACATAAGAGAGTACCACCAGTACATATATAACAACAACGAAGAAATTTGATCAAGAAAAGTAAAACAGTAGCAGAGAGGAAGAAGATGAACCTCGTAGTCTTCCATGTAGTCACCGCACAAGATCAAAACAGTTCTCGAATTCGCCATTGTTGAGAGAGTGAGAGATCTGATTGAACGTACCTTTGACTTGGGAAATATAATGATCTTCACTAGAACGTTCTTGTAACGGCGACGTTTGAGGAGCACATGTGGTATGATCTCATTATCGTACGAATGCAAAAAATTAAAAGATAAAAAAAAAGCGTGAATGGCAGGATTCGAACCTGCGCGGGCAAAGCCCACATGATTTCTAGTCATGCCCGATAACCACTCCGGCGTAAATTCCTTCCGTTTAGATTCGGTGACACAACGATTACGGTACCTCATTAAACCTGGAACGAAGACTGATACTAAAGAGTTCCAGATCTGTTGCATCTCTTTCGCTAAGTAATTTATTCTCTATCACATTTAGATATTAATATAAAAACTGAATATACTGTTTGGTTTTTGATTGATGGATTGCTTCTTTTTTTTTTCAGAGGAATTGATTTTGCTATAGCGAATAATGATGTGCCAAAGAAGGTTAATGAGTTTCCATGGTTGCTCAAACAGGTGTGCCGTCATGTAACTGATGTGTACACTACGACTGCTGTTATGGTTCTGATGATCTCAGTTAAGCATGCTTGTGAATTAGGATGGTTTTCGGAAATCGAGGGTCAAGAACTTATTGCTCTTTCTGATGAGATAAGTAAAAGTTTTGGGAGTTCTGGGAAACCTAACCTTGCTATAAAAAGTCCAGGAAGTAGATTTTCCCAGATCATGGAGAGGTTTTATCCATTTGTGAAGCTTGGGCATGTTCTTGTTTCTCTTGATGTAAAGGCTGGCTATACAATGGTGGCTCATGATTTCCATATCTCGAAGAGTATGCCACATTCTCCGCAAGAGAAAATTCGGTTATTTGTAGCGCAGACAGATAACATAGAGACATCTTCTTGTATTTCAAATCCTCCAGAAGTTAGCTTCTTGTTAAATGGAAAAGGGGTTGAGAGAAGAGTTAATGTTGCAATGGATACTGGGCCACAACTTCCTACGAATGTCACTGTACAGTTGAAATACGGAACTAATCTTCTTCAAGTGATGGGGAGATTTAAGGGTAATTACATCATTATAATTGCTTTTACTAGAGTGTCAGAGCCATTGGAAAAGCCTGTTCTTAAAGATTATGTTCAGTCTGGTGTCATTGAGTCAAGTCCAGATTCAGATATCATCGAGGGGCCATTTCGAGTATCTCTCAATTGTCCTATAAGTCGTCAGCGAATCAAGCTTCCTGTTAAAGGTCAGTTGTGTAAACATCTTCAGTGTTTTGATTTCTCAAACTATGTCCGCATAAATATGAGAAATCCATCTTGGCGCTGCCCGCATTGCAATCAACCTGTTTGTTACCCTGAGATTCGTTTAGATCAGAACATGGCCAAGATATTAAAAGATGTGGGACACAATGCTGCTGATGTAATGATCGATGCTGCTGGTACATATAAGGTTACAAAGAAGACTGACCAAATTGAGGAACCTGCGCGTGAGGTCGTTCTTGATCTAGATGACCCAACGAGCTTATTAATCAATGATCCAGTTGTTTTGGATCTTACTGGGGATGATGATGTTGAAATAGAAGTTTTTGGTGATAACAAGGTTGCAGATAGGAAGCCCGATTTGTCCGATGCGCATAAGACAGATCAAGACATGGATTACAGTTCCATGTTTGATATCTCTGATGTGATAGCACTTGATCCAGCAATAATATCCTCTCTGGGAAACACTGCTCCACAATCACATCAAGGTTTGAATACCGAAGTACCTATGTCTAGAGATTCGATGCCGGTACCTGTACCATTCTCACAGACACCATATCCAAGAGCTAGACCAGCAACTACCTCCACTGTCTTCACCATGCCGAATCCTCCTCAATTCTCTCAGGTTCATGATTCACCTGTTACACCTGTTGGAACGTATCTCGATAGAACCTCTAGTCCGAGATGGAACCAGACTTATATGCCATCAACAACAAGTTTGTTGGAACGTATCTCGATAGAACCTCTAGTCCGAGATGGAACCAGACTTATATGCCATCAACAACAAGTTCATATACAAGCCGGAGGGTCCCAGCTCCAGTTACAAGCCAGTCTCAGTCTCAGTCTCAGCATGTACCTCAAGTACTCAGACAGATGCAAAGGCAGCACCCAAGTGGTCCTCCGGTTCAATCTGTATCTCGAACAAGTGACCTAATGGATGTAGAATTAACTCGCCCTAGGATGAGAGGTAGTCTTGTGCCTGGTTCTTATTCCACTGCTCTTGACCACATGATCATTCGACCTACCCAACAACAGTCTCAAACTTCCAACACTAGGCCAGTTGAGACACCATTGGTTCAAACATCTCAAGGTCAGTCACCTATTTATAGAACAGAGACAGTTTTAGGAAACCAAAACAATCCTGTGCCCACTCCTCCTACTGGACCTACAGCTTCATAGAGAACTTGAGATTAGATGTCGTGTCTTGTCTTGTTGATGATGGTTTAGTTTGTAACTTGTACGAACCATCACTATTAAAATTGCCATCAATAAATGTTAAGAAAACAAAAAAAATTCCTAATTTAATTAAATGTTGTATTGCACATAATAACCTTGTTAAGATGTTTTTACCAATTAATTACTTAAGTATAGGCGAAGAGTTTGGGCTTTTAATTGGGCTTTATTTAATGAAGAATCTTATAAATTTGGGGCCCAACTATATAAAGAGAGATATAAGCAAGATTTTGTATTTAATTAAATATGGAAATTTATATTGTAACCATTTTTTCGGTCAACGAATCTATTGCTTTACGGAATTTTAAGAAGTTAAGATTTTCTTTCCCCAAATGAAGATAGAAAACCCTAAACACTAAGCAAAATCAGATCTTTTTGATCGCTATCTTCTTCTCTCTGACGACGTAATCTCTAATTCTCCGGTCATATCTGGAGATTTTGAGAAAGCGAGAAGAAGATGGGATTTTTATCCAACAAAATCTCCAGAGACGAAGTGAAACCAGGCGATCATATCTATTCATGGCGTCAAGCTTATGTTTACGCCCATCACGGTTCGATTTCACTCTCTGTTTCTCATTCCCTAGATACATTTTATATTATGGTGACGATAGATTATTATAGTCATCAATTTGATTAAGATTCTAAATCGGGGAAGAATATCTGTTTATATTTGATCGCATTAGTGTGATTGATTAATAATATGTGTATATTATGTAGGAATCTATGTAGGTGATGGACAAGTTAATCATTTCACTCGTGGAGATGGTCAAGAGACTGGAACTGGGACTTTTTTGGATAAGATCATTGTTAGTTCATCTCATAATCATGGAGACAATCCTTGTCCTAATTGTGGAGATCGGTCTAATCTTGGAGGTGTTATCTCTTCTTGTCTTGAATGTTTCCTTGCTGGAGGTGATCTCTATGTCTTTGAGTACAGTGTTTCTCCTGCTATTTTTCTTGCTAAACCTCGAGGCGGCGTATGTTCTATAGCATCTTCTGATCCTCCTGAAGAAGTCATTTACCGTGCGAACTTTCTCTTGCAAAATGGTTTCGGTGTGTACAATGTCTTCAAGAATAATTGTGAAGATTTCGCCATCTATTGTAAAACTGGTTTGCTAGTGGCGAATACTGACGTGGGAAGGAGTGGTCAAGCAGCTTCAATGGTTGCAGCGGCTAGTGTGCTTCTTTCCTCGCCGCTTAAGTTTGCCACAGGGTTTAGTGGTTTGGCTGTGGCTGGCTATGGTATGTACTGTGTCGGTCGTCTGGTTTCGGATATAGGTATGAGATGGGATGTGAGCAAGGTGCCTGTGGAGAGACTAGTTGCTGATGAGGCTGAGAAACCAGAGATGGAAGCTATACCTGAAGATAAGAAGACTACATAATCCAAAACTGCTCATACCTGGCTAAATTTACTTCTGCTGTATCTATGCAACTTTATTTGTTATGTGATTGTGAAACATGGCTTTTGGTTAACACTGAAACTATGATGATTCATTTTATTATATATGTGTGTATATTGAACGTAATGATACTAATCAACTGTACGAGTGTATCAGTTGTTGCCTTCTGGAAAGTTCACCAAATATATAGCGACCAAAGTGACTGCTGCTCCTAGCAGTTGCAATGGGGAGAAAGTCTCATTAAGGTACAGACTGCTGCTCCTAGCAGTTGCAATGGGGAGAAAGTCTCATTAAGGTACATATACCTGTTCAAAACCAAACATATCAAAATATGAAGAAACTTATCATCTGTATCATAGATTTATTATATTAGTTTTGGTATTACCCAAAGATTGATGCAAACATTGGTGTCAAGAAGGTGAGTGAGCTGAGTTTCGTTAAGCTTCCTGCAAATAAAAGACATTTATAAACCCATCATAGATAAGAGTCGAGGTAGGGATAGTCTCTCGCGAGGGCAGACCTTTAGTTGCACTGTAGAAGTAAACACCGTAGCTAACCGCGCTGCCAAAAATGGATGTGTAGAGAAGTGCTATAACATCATTTGTAGATAGCTCTTGAAGAATGCCATTAAAGACCGGGTCATGGTTTATAGAAGAAATCGCCAAGAGAGGAAGGCCACCAATAACCATATGCTGCATGTTAAGTAAGACATGTTTAGTTTAGTCAAGTTTTGGTAAGACGAACTCTCGAAGACAAGTCATGGGGACAAGGTTTGAAAGGGGCAAGCAAGATCAAGCATCATTACCCAACCAGTTGCCATAATAGGATCCGAGTATTTTGATACCCATCGGACCATCACAGTGCCAATAGCCATGCTCTGAGCTGCAAGAAGCATCCACCACTCTCCACTTCCCCACAAGGAAAAACTATTACCATCTGAAGTAACTGATGGAACCTGTAGCAAATCAGACAAATCCTCATGAGATACTAGCTCGGACTTGTTACATAGATGGTTAAGTAGATCTTTTACCTCAAGAAGCAAAAGTCCAGCAACACCGAGAAGTAAACCTCCAGCTCTCACTATACCAATGGACTCACCAAATAGTAAAGATGCTAATACAGCTACAGTCAGTGGCTGAGAATCAATTATGACCTGCAGCGCTACAAATTAGCAACCGTAAAGTACTTTCTCTGGCCTTGACAAGATAGTAGAGACTAGAGAAGACAAAGGTCCCAACTTTGGTTACACACAGGTCAAAAACAACTTACACTTCCTAAGCCAGCTGAAGTTCTTTGTAACCCTTGAGCAAGAAATCCCTAAACCATCATCATCAACATCATCAACAAGACAAGAATCTATCTATCAACTTAGCTCTTAAGAGGGTTCTGTTCAGACCTGGAAACAAGTAGCATCCACAAGAGCAAAGAGAGCAATAGAGAGCCAAGCATTGAGTCCATTAGGTAAAGGTCTACCTTTATAAACTGCAAATGCTACAAGCAACAAACCAGCTGGGATTAACCTAAACGAAGCTACAAAGAAAGGACCAGTAATAGGTAACACTTCCTTCATAGCTACCATAGCTGTTCCCCAGAAAAAGAATGGTGAAATCAGAACCGTCCATTCAAGTAACGATCCTTCTCCACCGCTCAAGATTCCAGATCTCCTATTCTCATCATCATCTTCTTCTCCTCCGGTATAAACGCACTCCACGTCTGATCCCATTCCGACGCAATCTAACGGTGGTGGTTCAGTCTCCTCCGTGCGTTTGTTGCTTGTGGTGCTTCTCCGAACAATTCGACATTTGGAGATTGAAACGAGATTATGCTTTGAGTCGAATCTCAAGGATTTAGCACAGATCGAATTCTTTCTTCCAGTGAAAGACAAAGCAGGGTTAGGAGAAGCAAAGAAGTATTTAGAAGAAGAAGAAGAAGAAGCTGTGGCCAACCATGGCCGCTCCATTGTTGTTTGTGCTTAGAACAAAAAGAAAAAGGATAAATTTTTGTATCTTTTCGAGTTAATAGAGAACTAATGGCCACAGAAAAATTTGAACTTTTGTTTTCATCAGAAATAACCAAAGATCATTAATTATATCTCTACATACATTTGAGAGTTTGAAGTCATGAAGAACAACGAAAGTCAAAGTTTTGTTTAGTTCCCTATTGATCCAAAATCATGCCACCACTCTCAAAACCTTCTTTCTTCAGATTCTGCAATAAATCACACAAACAAAACTGAAAGCTTAGATCTTTTGAAGAAGATTAAACAAACCTGAGAAATTTATAGAGAAAGATCCCATAGCAACCATTTTACCTTTCATACCTCAACCTCGAGTGAGAAACCCGCGAATGGAACCAGATGTTCCACGCTTCCGAGCCTGTACATTACAACATTAGGTGTAAGAAGAACAGCTGGATGATCTTTAGATTTTGATGTTATATGATGATGATAAAGTTGATACCTTTTCAGTGTTGAATAAGTCCTCAGCAATGGCTTCCATCTGCTTCCTTTTCTTCTCTTCTTTCATAAAATCTGTCACGTCCCCGCTATCGTATTCTCTGGCATCACCAAAGCAAATGGTCAAGAAAACATTATGCACTCACAAGCAAAGCAAGATAAAAGACCAGGGATTTACTTGTATGGATCCTTTGCAAAAGGTATTAGGCTACTGAAGCTGTTTCCGCATGTAACATTTCCCTAACAAAACAAACAAAATCGTCATCTCGCAAACACAACATCTGTCCATAATCTAAAGGTTCTGTTTTCACCTTTCTGAATCTCTTGAAGTCCACAACTCCTTCCTTTCCTGTAGATTGAAATTTTCTAGATGATCTCAAGTCCCTAACAATAAGATCTTGAGTGTAGATAATCTCTGAGTTGCCAATCTCCGGCCCATCGTTATGATCCCTTCGGATTGTCACATTATCACCTGAGATCTCTTTATTGTCGTGGCTTCTATTTTCAGTATCTACTACTAATAAGTTTATGCTTTTAAACTCATTTGAATTCATAGTTTCTTCTTCTTCCAAAATTGTAACAGGACTATCCTTTATTACAATAGCAGCAGGCTTCTCTGGTGTTTCTGGCTTTTCAGTCACATCAATCATATGAGCAGAAGATGTTGTTTCTTCCTCTTCGGCCTCAGAATCGGCTACCACTGTCTCATCCGTAGAGCACGAGGATGAAATTACAACTACAAATAGGAATTGTTTCAAGATCAGTGTTTTGCAATTCATAGTCCCGAGAAAAGCATATATATCTGGATCTGTGTGCTCACCGGAGGGTGGTATAAGTGAAGTCGAAGGTAGATTTCTGGAAAAGACAGCGCATACTAAATCCATCTCGTTCACTCTAGACAACAAACTGAGATGCTTCAAACGGCTAAATTTATCTACTGAGCTTTTCGGTATGACACATATCATGCGATTAGTTTCTCCACACTGAGAAGCCTTCAAGAGTTGATTACGGTTGGGGATAAGTACAGAAAGAGCAAATGAGGAAAACAATATAAAAGCACAAACCTGACTCATTGAGCTAATGTCTGCTATGGTAACAGTCTCTGCACCACATACTTCAAGTAAAGGTGGGAAGCTAAAACCAAATCTGTACTGCAAATGCATAGTTCATCAATAATTAGCAAGACGAAGAACTATTTAGACCTATAACAAAAAATCACTTGGAACCATCAGTAGAATCCGATTCTTTTCTGGACAAACAAGAGATTATACCATGTCTGTTGGTTCCAGGACAAAGGTAAATCCTTCTAGACATTTTTCACGAACGTTTAATTCCACTACATCCACCAAAGCTTCTTCAACCATCACTGATGGTCTGTACCTAAAATAACATTGATTATTTGAATGTCAAAAACTAAATAATTTATATATTTTTGTTCTATAACTGGAAAACAGGAAGTACTACTCACTGGCTATATCCAGGAAATTCGCTGCGGATACTTCTCTCCGCAAGAAGCTAGAAAAAACAAGTGAAGTTAAAAACCAACTGACAAACAAGTGGTGGTGACTGGTGACAAGAGAATTCTCACACATACCTTCACCCAATTTGTCAAAACAATTGGTTTCTTGGCTAAAACTGCATTGACCAGAGCTTCATTCACTTGCATATGTGGCTCAAGAAGCACATGAGTGCACTCTTCACTCAAGGTAGGAGAAATCTGAGCACCTAAATATCGACGTAGTTTCAGGCAAAGCAAGTAATATGAAACAACATCAGAGATAACATTTTCAACTAACCAATTGATGAAACTGCATCTTGTACTGATTGATCCACCATAAAGTTCTCAGAGGAAGGGCAGAAGTAAAATACAAGCGGAATTACGGACAACCTGAAATAATTTGATAGCAAAAAGGGACAGATATAAACCATATTACACGAAGTTACAACTACAGAAAACATCACACTGACAAGCCTGGGATACCTATAAGTTGCTGAACCTGTACCAAAGGTAATAACATCTCCATCATTGAGAATTTTCTCCTTATTAGGTAACTCATGAACTTTATCTTTTGTCCCCAGGTCAGTTTTGATAAAAGTCCCATACTTTGAACAATCTTTAACACGGATAACAAATGAGGTTTCAGAAGATTTGTTCCTCCGAGTCCGAGAAGTTGAAACAACTGTTGCATCAATAGTTAACTCTGCGTGGATCCTAGATACCCCCTTATCCTTATTGACAATTATATCACATCCTACAGACAAAAAAAGAAAACACTCATGAGGACACAGAAGATTAACAAGAAGACATGAACGTGTAGCAATACCTTTTCGACCAATCTTGTAACTCCCCTTTGAAAAGATATAGTATTTATCTTCACCTAAGATACATATTCAAACCATTTAACAACTGATTAAAGGTTACAAAACTAGAGATTCTCAAAATGGTAAACACAAACTCACTCCTTTAGCATAAACCCAGAAGAAATTTAGGTTTTTTTCTTACACATTCATCAGAAAAACAGTCATTGAAAGTTAGAAAACAATTAAAAACTAAAGCTGATAACAAATATCACTGAAAGCAACGATTTCAAGTTCATAACAAAGTTGAAAACATGCGATTAATGAGGAAAAAGTTCTTCGTACTCATGCAAAATTTTAGCAGAAAACAATCAAACTCGTTTACTTGCAATCCATAATTTAGTGGAGAATAACCTGAAAGAGGATCAACGGGAAAGAGACCCCAAACCATTGATTCACTCCTAGATTTTTTTTTTAACGAAAGAGTTTTTTTTTTTTTTACAGAAACAGTAAGACTTGGGTTCTCTTACTGGGTTTTATATATGGTATATATAAGCTGGGTGAAATGTGGATAGGCCCAATAACAAAATTGTAGGCCCATTTTAGGTTCTATCTTGGTTTCGAGTATCTTGGTTTCGAGTAAGCTGAAGCTGAAGCATTGCTCTGAGGAATAAGCAAGCAAAAGGTCTCATTTCTGGAGCTACAAACAAGCCAGTAAGCTTTATCATTCCATTGTCCTTTTTTTCTCAAAGTATAATTAGTTATCCATTTAGGCGTGTTATAAGTTCGCTGAAGCTGAGATTTTTTATCTTGAAGTAGTTAGTTTCTGTGGGTCTGTTTCGATGCAATGATGAGTATTCCTTTTTTAATTTGGTGTACAATTTTTTGGATAACTTGTTAATTGTGTATGAAGTTCCCAGTTTTGGAGAGTGACTGTTTCTGGGTTTATGGTAATAATATGAGACAATGCTCATAAGGTGTTTGTCAAATTGCTTGCCTGAGAATTTTGGGTTTGTTATCAGTTTTTTGATAAAATAGATGGCGTTTAGTATATAGGAGGCTTAATCGAATCGCATTCCAAATCACTGGAATGTTCAGTAATCCAATTAGCTAGGCTAGTTCTCTCTCTATCAGGATTCAGGTCAACGCTTGTGCATCATACTTGCATATGTTTGTTTACAGTTTTAGAGGATAAAGATCATTTTTTTTTCAGCTAATCGGTATTTTTATTAGTTTGCAGTAGTAATTACCAGCTTGGCTATTCAAGAAAGGTTCCAGCATAGAAATTTATGGCATATGCTACAGGAATGACGCTTGCTTCAAGGAGTATCTTGCCTATTTGTACCAGAACCTTCTCATCTTCCTTACGTGTCGCTTCTTTGCTCGGCTTTCCTGAGAAATCCTCCTCCACTTTCTTTATGAGGGTCCAATTTCCTCACCTTTTTTGCGCTTCCATGACTCCTCTGTTCTCCTCTGTTAAGTGCTCAGTTCAATATACTTCATCTCCTGAAACAGAAAATAAAGCTGTCTCTCGTCCTAATGTAGTAGATATACTTGAAGAAAGAGGTCTCCTCGAGTCAATCACAAGCGAGAATCTCAGGTCTGCTTGTTCTGATCCTAATGTATCTCCTCTAAGAGTCTATTGCGGGTTTGATCCAACTGCTGAGAGTTTACACTTGGGTAATCTACTTGGTATCATTGTTCTTTCTTGGTTCCAAAGATGTGGACATCAAGCCGTTGGTTTAATTGGTGGTGCCACGGGACGCATTGGTGACCCATCTGGTAAAAGCCTTGAAAGACCTGAGCTTGACGCTGATACACTGGAGAGAAACATTGCTGGGATTAAAAAAATCATTATCAAGATTCTGGGTAGAAATCCGAGTTCTGGTAGCTCACATGTGATTTTTAATAACTATGATTGGTGGAAAGATATGACAATGCTCAACTTTCTGAACAAAGTGGGCCGGTTTGCTAGAGTTGGTACTATGATGGCAAAGGAGAGTGTGAAGAAGAGATTAGAATCAGAACAAGGTATGAGCTACACCGAGTTTACTTATCAGTTATTGCAAGCCTATGATTTTCTCCACCTGTTCAAGAACGAAGGCATCAATGTTCAGATAGGTGGGAGTGATCAATGGGGTAATATAACAGCTGGAACTGATTTGATCCGAAAGGTTCTCCAAACAGAAGAAGCGGCGTACGGGCTAACATTTCCTCTCCTATTGAAAAATGACGGAACAAAGTTCGGGAAATCTGAAGATGGAGCAATCTGGCTCTCTCCTTCGATGTTATCGCCTTATAAATTCTATCAGTACTTCTTCTCAGTTCCAGATGTTGATGTGATACGCTTCTTAAAGACTCTAACTTTTCTGAGTTTGGATGAGATAAAAGTCTTGGAAGATCAAATGAGAAAACCCGGGTATGTTCCTAATTCTGCGCAAATCAAACTCGCTGAAGAAGTAACTCGATTTGTACATGGTGAAGAGGGTTTGAAGGAAGCCATAAAAGCAACAGAAGCTTTAAGACCAGGAGCTGAGACAAAGCTTGATTGGAACTTGATTGAGAGAATAGGGAGAATGTTGAAGCAAGGTGGGTTTTATATGAACAATGAGAGAGTTGATGATGAGAATAAGAGAGTTAAAGAAGAAGATATTGTTCAAGGGAAAGGTCTTATTCTCTCTGCAGGCAAGAAGAATAAAGTTGTCGTTAGAATATGCTGATTTTTATGTATTGTTGTTGTTATGAAACTTTGCTTTTAACTTAACCTAAGTGAAGGCTTATTATTGGCAAATGATGCAATACAAAAGATAATTCAAGTAACAAAAGAACAAAACAGGTATCTTCTGTGTGATTTCAAACCAAGCAAAACATCTTCAAAACCTAGTTCACATTGTTAGAACAATGACAAATATCGGATCAAATTCTATGCTTCAGCAAGTAATTTTCCATTTTCTATGGCTTCAGATTCCATCTCTTGAACTGCCCTTATAAGCCCTTGAGTAATCGCGTTTAAGTGTAAACCTTTCTGCTTCATTTCCTCAAAAAGCATCTCTGCTTTTTCCCAATCCAAAGCTTTGAGGCAGAATGATTGTATCAGCTTATTGTACTCATCAGCATTAGGTTGCACTCCAAAACTATCCATTTCTTTCAAAAGTTTCAGAGCTTCATCATACTCTTCAATCTTGCAATAGCCTCGGATAAGTGAGTGATATGTCACAGGACTAAGCTTCTTATGTTTCTTTTTCGCCTCTGCAAGAATCTCTTGAGCTTCGTTCATCAGTCCTCCTTTAGCATAACCACTGATGATGACAGTGTATGTGTACACATCTGGTTTCAAACCTCTACTCTCCATTAACTTTAAAACTTCTTTTGCTTCATCCAGATCTCCATTTCTTGAATAAGCATGGACAATCAAATTGAAAACCGCATTCCCAGGAGCAGGTCCTTTAGAAATCATATCCAAAAGCAAAGCTTTAGCGTCTTTAACATTTCTCATCCTGCATAAACTATGTATCACATCAGAAAATGGTTTTATCCCACGTCGCCTAGCTTCTCCAGATAAATCACCCAACATCTCTTGAGCAAATGTAATAGTCCCATCATTTTTGCAGAGAGCACTAATCAGAGTAGCCACAGATCTAGGAGGCGGGAATTTCTCTTTCGTCTTTGCGAATTCATAAACCGAATAAGCCTCTTCAGCCTTCCCTTCCTTACAAAACCAAGCTATAATATTACCTATCTGTTCTCCCTCTGGTAACACACCACTCTTAAGCAATTTCTCACATACAGAACATGCCCATTCCATAAATGACCGCTTACAAAGAGCCTCGAGTGTCAAATAATATGTCTTTGCACTCGGAGTAAACCCAAACTCTTCGATCTTACTAAACACATCGAAAGCAGCTTTGGATTTACCAATTCTCCCAAACAAAGCAATCAATTCATTCAATATCTCCAAATTTAAAACACTACTATTCTCCTTCTCACCAATCTCCTTAACCAAATCCCACAAACTATAAGCATCCATTCTACGTGTATCGCCAGCAATTGCTACAAGTATAGATTCTACAAGCGAGGTGGTAATAGTAATCTCTTCTTTCTTAGTTGCCCATTTCAAAAACCTAATCAAATTCTTACCTGATATTCCTGGGGATTCAAACACTCTTACCACAAAATCTAAGTGCAAGTCGATATCAAGGGCCTTGAGACCAAACTCCAGAGATTCCTCATCGCTCCGTAACAAAGACAGTACAGATTCAAACTTTTCTTCATCAATTTGGTACACTTGCACCTCACTAACCTGAGAATCCTCGTTTTCTACAACGGATCCATCATCAGAAGCTTCAATTGAAACAATCTCTGATTCTCCATCTTCAGCAACACCACCAACAGCTTCCATGGAACTACCACTATCTTCCCCAAAATCGCCACTTTCTGCAATACCCAAATCAGAAAGATTCGATTTTTCGATCTCATCCGTAGGTAACGAGACTGGGTTCTCTTCCGGCAATACCCAAATCAGAAAGATTCGATTTTTCGATCTCATCCGTAGGTAACGAGACTGGGTTCTCTTCCGTGGGAGAGGTCACGGAGAAGAACCTGAAATTTCGAGCAGAATCATTTCCAGACGACTCAAAATATGAGAAGCTAGAAAGGGGTGTTATAGATGAAGTCTGCGTCTTCTTCTTCGAGAATCGAGCAACTGCCAGATTCCGAGACGCATTCTGCGATTTCCAGAAAACAGATCTCCACATTTCTCTTTTTCTCTCCAAAACAATCTTCAGCAGCAGTTTCTGAATCTAAACCCAAAACCCTACTCTTTCTAAAGTTTGGACCTTTAAGGATAATTAATTGCAATAGGAAAAAAAAAAAAAAAAAAGGACTTTGCTTCAAATGTTTCATAAACAAAATAAAGACCTTTAAGGATAATTAATTGCAATAGGAAAAAAAAAAAAAAAAAAGGACTTTGCTTCAAATGTTTCATAAACAAAATAAACCACATTACAAACGCGAACCAAACAAACACGAGTCACATTTTAACCGGTTCTCAACCGAACCAAGAAACCAAACACCAAAGAAAAAACTTGTAACGAAACCAAAACCAACACCAAAACAGCACCCAAAAACGCAAGAATCTGCCAAGAACCATAAACATAAACCTCAACAAATCTTCTAATCTTCACTTTCCACCTTCCGACATAATACCGATTAACATCTTCAATAGTCTTATCCAAAAACCCAACTTTAGTTAACCTCACAGATTTACTCATACCATTCCAAATCTCTGCAGCTTCTTGATCACTCTTGAGCCTACTCACAAGAACACCTTCTTCTCTAAGTAACCTAACATCTTCTTCTGAATCTATTATTCCGTTTATTAGCTCTGTGTAACGAGTGAATACTAATGGTCCTATTGAAGTGTTTGAAGCTTCGTAAGCTACGAGGTTTCGAAGGACGGTTTCGGTGTTTATGTCTAGGTTTATTACAGGAAGATGAAATTGACCTGAGTTTGGGTTGAATGAGAGTGATGAAATGTTACCGTTTGTTGTTGGTTTGAATCGAACTCCGGCTTTGTGGAGATCGGAGACTGAAGGGATTGTTAGTTCTTCTACTAATGGAGGCTTTTCGATGTCGAGATTCGAAACAGAGGATGATTTTGTTGTTGTTACTTCGTTTTCTTGTTTTGTGAAGAGGTAATTCAGAGCTATGAATCCAGGAAGATTTGATATGATTCTCCATGGGAATTTCATGATTGAATCTGCAGTTTGAGATGTGAAAACCCTTTTGAATTGATGCTTTATGTGTTTTATAAACCTAATTGCTTTGTTTTCCCCACTGTTGTCTGCTCTGTTTTCTTCTTCTTCGAGCTCGTCTTCTTCGATTCTCGGAACGATCATTTGATACAAGAAGTCTAAAATATGATTAAATTCATGTAACTGAGTCTTTAAAATCTCGTAATCGTCGAATTTGATAACGAGAGGAGAGAGTTCTCTGCATAATCCCGTAAGAACAGAGAGCAAAAGATCATCAGCTGATTCAATCGATTCGAGCTGAAACTCGAGTGTTTTCCGCAAAACGAAAAGCGGAATTTGATTCTCAATCATCATTATATCTCTAAGAATCTCATTATGTCCAACTCTGTTAATCAAAGTATCCACTTTTCTAAAACTATAAATCTTAAGAAACTCGATCAAAAAGCTCGAATCTACCGCCATTATCCACAACAGAGTTTCGCCATTAAACCCGATATACTTATGATAACAAGCTCGAATCTTAATCTCCATGGATTGTAATTTCTCCACAAGATCATGAAACCTAAAAGAACTAGATTGGTTTCGAAATTTTCGAGCAATCATTAGTTTATACCTCTCCATTTCGTGAAAAATTTTCGAGCAATCATTAGTTTATACCTCTCCATTTCGTGAAGCTCTGGTTTTAGACAGTGGTAAGGACCGATCGAAACTCGGTGAGGTGTGTATGAATCTGGATGGGTATACATTAAGGCTTTAGGTACATTGAAAATGCTTACTGTGACTTGTTCGAGATCGTGTTCTTTGAGCTCTGCATCTAGAGATTTTCGAATGTCAATGACCCATCGAGTTTCGTCGAATGTGTGTGGATCGGGATCAGTAGATGAGATTATTGGTTTTTTAGGTAACATGATCTTTAGTTTTGAAACAGCATAGAATCTTGACTCTAATCAAATAAAAAGAGGAAGAAGAAACAACAGTTTTTCTTTTTTTTTTTGCATTTATGGTTTCAATTGTATTGAAACGGTCTTAAATGTCAAAACAGTCGATTCGTTTTTTTTTTTTTTTGGTTGGGGGTTAGATTGTAACCCAATTTGGCCCATTGGGCCTGCCAGTATGAACAAAGAAAAAAACAAAACACTAGTAGCCGTTACAACCAACCTGTCAGTGTCAGTGATCTGTCCTTCACTTTAACACTCAACGGTCATAATTGCAAATCCGACCGTTCAAATCTTTCTACATAAACCTATTCACATCTTCTTAGCAATTCACAAGCTATCTTCTTCTTCTCAATCTCAAAAATCCAAACTTTTCAGTAACCTCAAACATCATGGGTTTAATTCCACAACCACAACAATCAATTCAAGAATCTCACTACCACACTCACAAAATCTTCCTCTTCTCAAACTACGTCCTCCTTGGTGCATCCTCAAGCTGCATTTTCCTCACTCTCTCTCTCCGTTTAATCCCTTCGCTCTGTGGATTCTTCCTTATCCTCCTCCACGCCACGACAATCGCAGCTGCTGTCTCGGGCTGTGCAGCTGCATCTTATGGTAAGAACAGGTGGTACTTAGCTCATATGATTGCTACTGTTCTTTCTGCAATTTTCCAAGGATCAGTCTCTGTTCTCATCTTCACCAATACTTCGAATTTTCTTGGGAGTCTTAACTCTTATGTCCGCGAAAAGGAAGGGACTATGATCTTGAAATTAGTTGGTGGGTTATGTGTTGTGATCTTTTGCTTTGAGTGGATTGTTCTTGTTTTGGCTTTCTTCTTGAAGTACTATGCTTATGTTGATGGTGATGTTGCTACGAGGAGGACTGGTAAGGTTCAGAGTGAAGAGAGTTTCAAGAATTCGCCATTGGCATTACAAGTTTGAAGCAAAATGACTTCTTGTAATGAGAGATGAGAGTTTGTATCAAATGTTAGTTTGATCTGTATTTTCAAGGTTTGTTTCTATGTATTGAAGAATTGAATTTGTTTATTTATTTGTTTATCATGATTCTATATATGTCTTTCATAAGAAAACTTAAAAGGTAGTATTATTCAGACAAAACAAACTCTCAAGTCTTGTTACAATATCACCAAGAACACAAACCATTTGACTTGATGTTGACTAGTTCAAACAAGAAACACAAACCATTTGACTTGATGTTGACTAGTTCAAACAAGAAAACATAATCTAACAACAACATACGTTTTATCTACAATGTTCGGTATAAAACAAAACATATTCAAATGAAATTTCGTGGTCTTAAAACTAGTCCTTCAGACCTTTATGGGTTGGTTATACGTGGGAATGTCTGAAAGAGAGTAAACTTCTCAAGCCCTGATCTGTCGACCAAAAATCCAGCTGAACGGTATGTTTTTGGCTGCTTCTTTGGCCCTTCCTTGAGCTCTCTCTTCAATTTTGCGGATTCTTGCAGGTAGTTTGCAGACAAAGTCCTATAAAAGGCAATGATCGAGTCAGAATTCAAGTTCAGGTCCCAATCGGATCTCCAAATACACAAAACAGTTCAAGCAGCCTTCTAATATAGTATTCATGACCAAATATTATTGCAACATTATGACAAAGTATTCCTAAACTTGGAAATTTCATCAGAAGAAGTTTAATTTACCTGAGCCTTGTGTCCTTCACCAGAAAGGCCTGTCAAAGTCTCCACATTCCACCGGAAGTTTAATTTACCTGAGCCTTGTGTCCTTCACCAGAAAGGCCTGTCAAAGTCTCCACATTCCACCGTTCAACAAGAAACTCCAGAATATCAGCATAGTCCTTGGCAGTGTAGACACCGAGCCTCTGTGCAACGGTTGAGAAGTGCTCAAAGAGGTTATCATCTTGGCCGTCATACATTAAATGTGCAGGCATTGAGATCTTTTTCTTCATCATATCAGCCAAGCCCAAGATCGTGCCATCAGGGTCAATTTCAAAGAGCTTCTCTACAATCTTGGTGTAAGCAGTCTCATGACGCTTTTCATCAGCAGCAATGGTCCCGCATATCTGTGCAAGTTTCGAATCTCCACGATCTTTTGCATGTCTAGCAGTGTTTCCATGGGAGATAAAGGTCGCTCTTTCTTGAAAGGATGTGTAGATGAAACCCAAGTATGGGTTGTTTTCTGTCTTTGGATCCTAAAAACATAAGACAAATCGATATCCAATATTAGGATTACATATATACACAGTGAAAACGATGAAACGTTTAAAGTAGCTACTAAGCAGGATCACTTCAATTCTATCTTCAGAACTTGTAATATATACTATGCCAATGTTTAACATGAAGATTTTTGAAGTCAATTCAAGCCTTCCCTAGTGAAGTCAAGTAGTCAATTCAAATAAGCAGGCATTCATTACTAAAGCGCAATCTCAACTTCAAGGAATTAGGTGTTAAAGAAAGAAAAAAAAAATAGTAGAGCTTACCATTCCAGAACCAATCAGGTACTGAATTGTCTTTTCAATCTGCCTCATGTCTACACGACCAGACAGATAAAGATACTTATTAAGAAGATCCCCATGTCTATTCTCCTCAGCAGTCCAAGCCCTAGTCCATACAGCCCAAGGAGTAAGACTTGCTCCAGTCTCATCCCTAACTCCATCCAATGTGTTCAACATTGTCTGGTACGTAGGAAGTGCTTCTTCAGTGATCATATCCCCAACAAGCACCACAAAATAGTCATCAGGAAGTTCTTTACACCTTTCTCTTAACTCCTTGACTTGGTCATAGAACCCTTCAGAGTCAGCTTCGGGAAGAAAATCCGTTGGCTGCCATGATTTCTCAACAGGTTTTAAGTAAGTCAAGAGAGTTTCATCAGCCCATCCTTCTAAAGATTTAAAGATCTCCAACTTTTGTGGCGGCATTGAATGTTTAACTTGGACATGCATTTCTCTAGGAGGGATATACAGCTTCCTTCCATTAGTAACATCTCTGTAATCAAATTTCAGAAAGAGTTGAGCTAGTGATCAAGAAATAGAATAAGCAACTACTACACAACAATCCTGAAGAAGACTAATAGACAATAAATTAATAAGAAAACTGATTAGCATAGTAGTCGTCTTATAGGTCAACAACCAAGTAAAAAGAAAGTCATAAACAACAAAAATGCATGATTTGGTAAATCAGAAGAGATTAGCAAAATTTCCTTTGCATGTGGCAGACAGATTTACCAAATCAAACATTTTTTGTTCATGTAAAACGAGTGTCTTTGATCTAAAACCAAGTTAAAAATGAAAGATTTTTCAACAATATAATGAATCAAATTCATCATTTCACCAACTAATACATGCAATTACACATAATGAGTGTGAACTAAGAATCAAATTGATGAAATCAGACTCCAGATCAGGACAAATTCAAAGCATTAAAGGAAGAAATAAATCCAGAAATCAGAAATTAAAAACTCACGTAGTGGCAGAACGAATCGTAGAAGCCATGAAAACTCTGGAAGATCTGGATCCCTTAACTTGATAAGGAGAAGGGGAAGCAATGATCCGATCCAGAGCCATCGCCATTTTTTTTATCTTCTCTAAGAAAACTCAAAACAATCGAAGATGATCAATGAAGAAAAACAAAAACAAATTCCGGATTTAAAAAGAAAGTTTTCGATTACTTCTATGCTATATGAGACTGTGACATGAGACAATGTAAAAGAACACTTTGGGCGTGATGATCGCGCCACGTGGACACAATTCGTTGTCTTTAATATACCCTTGATACTCTATTAATTACGTCTATGCCACTCCTTACAAACTTATTTAACAAGCCCATGGGCCGTATAATATAAAAACCCCACGATTTTTTAGCGTTTTATTACACAAGCCCAATACAGTAAAACGCAACAAACTTTGTCGTTTACAGTTTAACTTCTCTCCCGTATATCCAGCTGAACGAGACAGACTTTGACTTAGTTTTGACTCTCTCATTAGCTCTTTCCTCTAACCTTCTGATCCTCTGCGGCAGTGTACACAGATAATCCTGTGCTCTCCTTCCTTCTCCACTCAATCCCAGTCCTAACTTCTCCACCTCCCACCGCCGCAACAAAAACTCCAAAATCCCGGCGTAATCCATCGCAGTATAAACTCCGATTCTCTGCGCCACGGCGGAGTAATGATCGAACAGATTATCGTCGCGTCCGTCGTGCATTAGATGAGCTGGCATTGTGATTCGTTTCTTCATCATACTCGCTAGAGCTTGTACTGTTCCATCGGGATCGATTTCGAATAGCTTCTCGACGATTCGTGTATACGCCGTCTCGTGACGTTTCTCGTCTGCTGCGATTGTTCCGCAGATTTTGGCGAGAGTTGTGTCGCCGTAGGTTTTGGCTAGCTTTGCGGTGTTGCCGTGGGAGATGAATGTGGCTCTCTCTTGGAATGAAGTGTAGATGAAGCCATTGTAGGGATTGTTCTCAAATTTGGAGTCCTGAAATAACAAATTTTAAAATTATTAATTTAGCCCTCGAAAATAAATAATTTACAGTTTGCACACATATAATAGTGGTTGTGGCCGGTCCGCCCCGCAAAACCTTGCCAAAAATTTAGTAGATTTGACTATAGTTTACGGGAAAGAAATTTTAACCCGCATCCGCATAATCTGCACATAATTCGTAAAATTAAAAGACTAAAGGTCAAAAAAAATCGCAAAAATCCTATAAAAGTCGCCAATATTCTATCAAAACATGATTCGTATCCGCCCTGCTAGTAGACTCAAATCTGTCTCGTATATTTTATAGGAAATTTTTTTAACATGTACCTCATATAATCTGCGGATAATTCATAAAATAAAATAAAAACCTAAAAATTCGCAAATTAGTAAAAATCGCTAAAAACTGAGTAGACTCGAATCTGTCTCGTATATTTTATTGGATTTTTTTTTTTAATCTGCACCTCATATAATCTGCAGATAATCCATAAAATAAAATAAAATAAAAACCAAAAAAATTCGCAAATTAGTAAAAATCGCTAAAAACTTTGAAAACGTGATCCGCACAGCCCCGCTAGTAGATTTCAACCTGTATTGTATTTTTACGGGAAACAAAAAGTTAACTTGCACCCACATGATAATCCACGAATAACCCATAGTAAAAAAAAAAAAAAAAGATCCACGAATAACCCATAGTAAAAAAAAAAAAAAAAGTCACTAAAAACCAAAAATCCTCGCAAAAAATCGTTAAAATCGCGAAAATTCTATTGATCCGTACCGTCCCACTCCATGGTTATAATATACATGTTTTAAAAACATTATCAAAACCCGCATATAAAACCTGTAAAAAGCAAAACCTAAACCTCAAGAAATATATGGAAAATCTCGCCATGCAGCAAGTCAAACCCGCGAGATCGTGGGTGCGGGTCAAAATTAACAGCTATACATATATTATGTAATGAAAACGTACCATGCCAGATCCAATAAGATACTGAATAGTTCTCTCAACATGCCTCATATCAACACGACCTGATAAGTAAAGATACTTATTCAACAAATCACCATGTCGATTCTCCTCCGCAGTCCACGCCCTAACCCAAACAGCCCACGGTGTTAAACTCCCACCGGTCTCGTCCTTAACACCGTCAAGAGTGTTCAAAGTCGTTTGATAAGTTGGTAATGCTTCTTCTGTTATCATATCTCCGACAAGAACTACAAAGTAATCATCAGGGATCTCTCTTGTTCGGTCTCTTAGATCTTTCACTTGGGAGTAGAATTGGTCTGAGTCTTTGGGGTTTGGTAAAAAGTCTTGTGGTTGCCATGAAGTTTCTACGGGTTTGAGGTATGATAGTAAGTTTTCTTGTGCCCATGGCTCCATTGATTTGATTATCTCGAGCTTTTCTTGTGTTATTGTGTGTGTTACTTGGTTTGGTACTTGTTTGATCGGTCGATACTTCTTCTTGTTTGTTTCTTGGCTTGTTTCTCTATAACATTTTTTATTGGTAAGATAATATTGTAATTTTTTTTTATATAAAAGATAATATAGTAATTGTTTTGATCAAGATTGTAACGTTTTGATTAGATAATATTAAATATAGTATGATCTTCTAACAATTTCATACCTTTCTAGAGTTAAACGTATACTATCGAATGAACAGTTATGAAGCCAAAACTAAAAATATATATACCACAATAATTATCGGTTTTTCGACCACCAGCTTGGTCGAAAATCGCCGTTTTCAACAAATTTTCGATCAGATCCGGTGGTCGATTACAAATGGTCAGAAAATGGATTTTAGTCAGAAATTTTGAAGTAATTTTTTGACAAAAAAAATGGTTGAAAATTGGTTAAAAATCCACCCTCATAGCCATTTATAAGTCTATATTTGATAGAAAATTCTCATCAAAAATTGACAGCAAATTTTTCTATGGGTGAGAAATCGTCGGAAATTTGTCGCAATTTTTCCAACCATTAAAATTTGGTCGGAAACTTGTAGTGATGATCTTGTAAACAAAAAAGATAAAAAAAATCTGAAAAGAGAAAACTTACCTAGGGGTTGTGGCAACAGAAGAAACTCGAAGACGACGACGTGAAAAGCTAGATCCTAAGCAAGTAGGCGGAGGGGAAGGTATCGCCACCGCCGGATTCTGCTTCATAGCCACCGTCATGTTTGAGTTTAAGAGCAAAGTCATTTTATTTCTCTTTCTTTTTTTCTATCTTCTCTTGTGCATCTGACTTAGAATAGCAGAGGAGTATATGTATATATAGAGAGTTGACAAAAAGATGGAGTGTTTAAACATGTTAACACCTAGCTAAGTTATTATTATTATATTCTTAATTATTCACATAAAAATATGCAACTATGCACTTGCGTCACTTATGCTAAGTCGTTCTTTTTTTTTGAAACTAAATATGTTTATCATGCAACCACAATTTTTTTTTTTTGTTTTAAATAAACAAAAATATCAAACTGATGGTTTTGGTAGTGTAATAAATATTTTGGTAACGCATGCAGTTTTGTAAGAAAACAAATCAGATTGATTGAGAAATCTGGCGTACTCATGTCGTGTCTATTGTTACGAAGTTTAGAGCATGATTATGCTTATATCTATGAAAATCAGACGTTACAAAATTTAATACTATAAGAAAACAACATGAAACTTAAATGCACATATTTATTCAGTGACTTGGAAGTATTCAACACATAAAAATCATATTATAAAAATAAAAGATTCGAAACAAACTTTTTATTATTATTATTATTTCTTTGATTTTATTTGTTGTCAATGAGGTATGCAGGAATTGAGTTTGATTGTGACCCTATAACAACAACAATGTGATAATACAGAATCTTGTGTCCTACGTTTACTATTGAGTTGTTTTGATTAAAAAGAACAACATCAAAACTTTAGATTATCAAATTCACAATATAAAAGATAATTCTTCTCAGTTGTAAATTGAATCCACATTTAGTGTGATACTGTGACGAGAAAATTAAAGAAATGCAGTTTCAGACAATGGCTTCTTTAAAGGTAACTTGTGTAACAAGAAAGGCTTTAGTAGGTCTAGAACTATAAATTGGGCCGGGTCGAAATTTGATATTTGCAAAAGATTTGTTCTCGGTTTAAATCATGATAAGAACAGATAGGCGCAAACCGGTTAGACTACAGAGCCGGACCAGTAAATGAAAATTCAGCAGAACAGTTAAAACCTCTGAACAAACACGAGACAAAAACAAGAAAGAACCCAAGTGGGCTTATTCTTACTTTACTTTCTTGGAACCATCTTTGTTATCATCTTCTTCTTCTAAGAGAGGATCTTTAAGAGAACCAAACATCCAATCCATCCATATGGTATAATGACCATAGTTATGTTTGTATGTCGTGTGATGTATTGTATGGTATCCTGCTCCCATTACCGGCCAGAGGTTGCCGTGGATACAGTCATGGATGTTCGCTGTCCATATCGCTTCTAAAAACAAAAGACCTATATGTGTTGTGAAATGAATTGGTACTATAAATAGCGCTATCACGTGCGGTACAGCCTGAAGTATCCCGTCTAAGGGGTGAAACGCAAGCCCTGTAAACAAAAAACAAAAAACAAACAAGGAGCTTAGAAGTCACATTAGATGCCACATAGTAGATAAGATAAAAGGAACATATATCTAAGTTCTGGATCATGTATTAGTCTCTCTGACATATCCAAAGTAATGCAGATGAACCAAGTACACCCCTGGCGAATAGCTATGATAAAAGGCACTTCTTGTAGCTCCCAATCAAAACAGAAACATAGATTTAAGTTCTGGCTAATGCACAAGTCTCTCAGACATATGTGAAGTAATGCAGATGAACTTTGCATGATTCTAGACTCCTTTTTTTTTACTATAGGGATAGGAGATGCGAAATACGATTTGCGAACAGCTGATGGCAAAGTCTATATTCCTAGTAATAAACTAAAAAGGCTCAGTAAGTACACTCGGACTAGTAGCTATGATAAAAAAGGCTCTTCTAGTAGCTCCCAATCAGAACAGAAACATAGATCTAAGGTCTGGATCATGCATTAGTCTCTTTAACATATCTGAAGTAATGCAGTCTGCAGATGAACTTTGTATAATTCTAGAATTTCTAGATACTTTCTCAATAGGAGATACAAAATACGATTTGCGAAGAGCTGTTGGCAAAGTCTATCCTTACCGATCTTTTACATAGCTAAGAACACTTACCAGCAAAAGGAGAGAGTGTATTTTGCTTGTTGTAGATATGATGAGTAGCATGGAGATACTTATACAGAGGCTTAATGTCATGAAGCTCTCTGTGCATCCAATAAATACCAAACTCAACCATAACAAGATAGATGGCAATGTAAACGAAGTAAAGAATCCATCCGTATTCACCTGGTCTAGCGTAACATTTGGTCCAACCATGCTCAATCATATACTCAGAGACAGTTGGTAGAAGAGTGTACCAAGGCATAGCTTTCATTGCCACAAATATTTGCAAACGCATAGCTTTTATTGTAGGAATTGCATCTGAAAACAAAACAGATCAAACATAGATCTCAACCTAAACGTACACAACTACTAATTTAATCCAAACATGAACCATTCAAATCAAAATTTGTCCTAGTAACACAAAGAAGAAGCCCTTTTCCTTAAATTGTGAATCGAATCAGACAGTAACACTAATTAGAAAACTCCTAAGAAGCATAAAGAGTAAAGTCGAGACCTTTAGGAAGGTAAACGTTGAAATCGAATCAGACAGTAACACTAATTAGAAAACTCCTAAGAAGCATAAAGAGTAAAGTCGAGACCTTTAGGAAGGTAAACGTTGATTTTAAGGTAATAGATGTAGAAACACCAGAGAAAGCCTGAGATTAAGTACAGTAAAGTTCCAGCTAGGTAATTTCGAAGCCATGTCTGGAGAAAATGTGGTAAAGGTTCCCATAGATTCACCGGCAAAAGATGACTCAATACGATTCGATTGTAAAATGAGGTTTCATCAACAAATTGCATAAGATCCGTCGCCATGTAGATCGGAGATACACTGAGATCAGTGCCGGAGAAACGAGATGAAGATTCGCCGATTTGATTTAATCTGAACGAGTCACACTTAACACTAATGCATGTTACAGAGACTGATTGTTTAATTGATCTATCGCCTTGCTTGTGTTTATCATGTACTTTTGTAATGATTGGTCCACTTTGATTTAGTTTTATCGAAATTAGCTGTAATCTCGTTTTGGCCTAGTATTTTATTATATTTACAAATTACACCTTGTATTTGTATATTGCAAACAAACCAACATTTTGAAACGGATTATACTATAGGGTGAAATTTATAAAACCTAAAAACTAAGGGGGACTGAAAAAGAAAAACATAATAAATTGTTAGTTGGTCTGTACTTGTGGGATCTAAGATGACGTGCTTGCACGTGGAATAGTACGAGAGTCACGCGCCGTCAGAACGAATCAAACGGCGTTTTGAACCCATGATTGTTAATGGCCTTGAAGGCCCAAAATTTAAAAAACCAAACCAAATGTTTTTTCAAAGCATCGCCCCGACTTTTTTTTTTTTTTTTTTTTTTGTCCCCGACTTTTTTTTTTTTTTTTCTTTCTGTGTATTACGATATTTCTCAACAAAAAATGTAAAGAATAAATTTGTAGTTATCGTAAAACAAAGTGAAAACGTTTTGAATATTTTGATTTAGTTAGATTTTGTTTGTTTTATAATTTACAAAAAGTAGTTGAGACGTGAGAGTGAAAGATTATTAGAATCCACGTGGACAGCTGGCAAACGGCCCAGTTATCACGGACGGACGTTAATACCGTCGGCAAAACACGTGATTTCATATAGCATCTGTCACGTTTCAACTTTTGTCAGTTACACATCTAAACCCCACAATTCTGTTTTATTTATTCTTTTGACCCCACACTTTTGATTGTGTAATCATATCTTCCTCCAATTATAAAACATAAAAATCCCACGATTCTGCTTTGAGTCTTCCATTGACATGGGTGCTTAGCTTGTTATACTTGAGATATTTAGAGATACGGATTTAGATCCGTTATCGTTAATTTTGGTGTTAATGGAGATTGCTACTGTCGTTAAGGCTAATGGTGGTTGTGAAGCGGATCGACGACGGCTTCGCCGATTGAAATGCTCTATTAAGGATTACGATTGGGGCAAAATTGGATCGGATTCACTTGTGTACAGGGTTTATACGGCTAACTCAGATTATCAGATCGATTCTACACGACCTTATGCTGAGCTTTGGATGGGCACTCATGAGTCGGGCCCGAGTTACTTGGAGGATGCTGATGGATCCAATGGCGTGACTCTTAGATCGTGGATTATCGAAAACCCTAAATCTCTTGGAAATAGGGTTTTGGAGAAATGGGGTTGTGATCTCCCCTTTTTGTTTAAGGTACAGATATCTATACATTGCTGCTACATTGCTCAATTATGATCCGGATAATGGCATTGCTATGAATTGTTTGAGATTTTGATCTTTTCGTCTGATAGAGAGTTGAATTTTACTGTAGAAATGTGATCTAAATTTTGTAGGTGTTGTCGGTGGCTAGGCCTTTGTCGATTCAAGCACATCCAGAAACAGAAAAAACAGAAAATGAAGGTTAGACTGAGATTAAAAAATTTCTAAGAAGGACATACGAGATTAATCCCCATATGTAAATGGCCTCTTAATAACGAATAGGCTGCTCAAATCTTCTCGTCTCCCTTTTTTTTTCTTCTCTCTATCATCTATACACCGAAAGATATGGAACCGCCGGTTCCCGCCACCAACCACACCTCTAGACGGCTTCTATTTGACCGCCGATACGGCTGGGTGTAAATTCTCTATCTTTTATTCAGTCAAATCATTTTCCAATTTATTCTAAATTAATATGACTCATTGTTGTCTTGTAGGGTCGACGAATGGAAGGACCCATCGGAAGAAGCACTCGCCGGCGGCCGAGGAATGTCAGTCGGAGTAACTTTTTTTTTTTTTACATTTGAAAGGTTTCTTCTTCTCAAATCTGTGGAACCCTCAATTATCCGTTGGAACAGGTTTTGTGTAGTTCCCTTGACGAAAATTTTGTTTCAGACAGCCTCACAATCAGTAAGCTTTTTTTTTTCTCTGTCAACGCAATCCCGAAACAAAAGGTTCGAGTCGACCTTTAATTATCTTTTACTTGGCTTTGATTCTACATTCTTACAGGTTAACTCGGCTTTACATTTTCTGGATATGAAGCTTCAGAAATTTGTAAATCCTATACACAACCCAAAATCTGGTTTCGTAGACACTAGTGGAGATTTAAGGTCAGAATGAAATGAGTTTTGGATTTGCAATTACATGTGCATCTTGTTCGATTATACACCTAGATGTCATCTATGTACTTTTGTTGTTTTGCTTGTGTTCAAGACAACCAAGAAAGATATTTTGTGTGTGTTTCCTTATGAATTCTATAGTTTCTTCTGTAATGATCTAACCTCTTATCAGTATGCGGTTTGAGAGATGTGTTATATGATATTATGTGAGGCAAATACCAATAAATTGTTTTCCGTTAAAGGTATGAATTTACAGTGGCTTCGCCTTCTCTAGTCAAAGAAACTAGGAGATTTGAAAATATATTGTATGTTTGGTTCTACTATCTCAGCTGAGAAGCTATAGCAATGAATGTATTCTTCAGGACTAGGGATTGTCAAGAAAGAGTTTACTCTGTAGAGTTTGAAAAGAAGGCTGGTTCATGAACAAAACAGGCACCATTTTTTTCTTCTGATGGCTCTCCCCTATGTACAGCACAAGAAATCATTTTGGCGTCGAAGCTGCTTTGCTTGTCACAATCTTCTGTGCAGCCAAAAGACCTCGCATCATCCAGCTGCTTCATTTGAGTTGGAGGGTCTCTGTCTTAATCTGCCAAATTCACAAACAATCAAGTCCAGAGAAACAACGCTATGTGCTATTAAGTGAGTGTTATAGACACAACTTACTGAAACTCCTTTAGTTAGTAGAGATTTAAGACTGCAACCTTTGGAGTGTGGATCAAACACGTGGTTACTGATTTGCCACAGTCAGCATTAACAATAGCGACACACAGTTCACATAACCAAGAACGAGACAGCATGAACTTGAGTTGGATCCAAGGAAACACGACATGTCTGTACGAAAGAAGATAACTAGCGGAGATAATTTCTTGATGGCTCTGGCTTTTGGGAATGTTATATAAAAGATCTTAACCTCTATGTCTATTAAAATGGTACGCTCTCAGAATCTCAGATCTATCTGATGAGTTCTATGTAGGTGTATGTTGTTTTCTTCATACTCAGTATGTGTGGTGGTGGTCTGGTGGATGAACCAATTCTTTGTACAGATGACAAACATTGTTGTCACAGTAAGTGGAGATGTCATAAACGATGACTGAAGTCTCAATTGAAGGAAACATGTTTTTGAATCACGATGAAGGCTTAATGCGAGGACCAGAGAAAAGAATACAAAACGGATTTACCTTCATGCATGCTCTACTTGGCTCGAGAGGGCATTTGGGTCGTTAGAGCATCTCTAACAGTGGACCGTCTTTCAACATACAATAAATTAATATTTTAATAAAATTCAGTTATTAATTAAATCAAAAAATTTTGTTTAAAAAACTAACCACTTATGTGTTGACACTTAGAGAACCTTTTTTTGAGATTAGGTGTTAAAATGCTTATTTAACATTCGTATCACACTTTTCTTTCTAACTTTTTCTTTTTTAATTATTATTTTTCTTTAAGAAACCCGTTAACATCTCCCCATTGAAGATGGTCTTACAATGTTTAGTTGTCCAGTTAGTAATGATATTATTTTGTAATGAAGATTTGTGAATAATGAGAAGATCTACGTACTTATGAGCAGTGACGTTGTGATGTTAGAGCCTATTTATTTATTTATTATTATTATTTTAATCTTTTAATAGAATACTTTTATTATAGAAAAAATTAGATCCTCCTCTCCCTGGATTGCCGGGGATTAAAGCACAAATCGGGAAATTGAAAATTGCTTCAAAAATTCAGCATTTCCTATGGAAGGCCATCACGAAAATAATACCATCAGGTAAACTTTTACACCACGACATATCACAAACTCACAAGGGTGATAACATCACAAACTCACAAGGGTGATAACATCACAAACGACATAGCTTTGGCTATTTCCGTTTAAATTAACGGTTAAATTATCTGTTAAGCCCTAATCTGTCAGTCAAGTATCACTAGAAAAAGTTAACGAAATTAAAACATGACAGAGGGTTTGTTTGAGCATGAATAGTTAACGGACTGGTTATATGTGCTTGTTGTAGCACGGGTGTTCTATCTAGGCTGTACATTTCTCCATTCGATGTTGTCCAGACCGTTTGTGGCCGTTTTCCAAGAAATCAATGCTTCGCCTTGAACCACCGCCAGCTCTGACTTCTCCGATCATTGCAAAAGACTATCTACATACTCCTTATCTATTGGGGATCACAATCGTGGCGCCGAAGTAACCACAGCTGCTATGTCCCGATCACAGGCTTTTACTCCCTCGAAAGAAAGATACCAGAGAAAATAAGAAAGAGAAATTGATTATCGCTTCCTAAAAAAATTGGTTTATAAAAGAAAAAGAAATGGACCTTGGATCGTTGAAGAAAAAGAAATGAAAAAAGAAGAAAGAAAGATAAACAGCTGATGAACATATTATCACAAAATTTTTATTAGATTACTAAACATATATAGTTTATGTTTTGTTAACGAGTAAGACATGATCTTACTTCCCATGTGACGGGAATGATACGGCGCGTTTTATCCTCGGCATTTTCTTCTCATCTGAATGACTGAATCAACCACTAAACTTCTCCAGTTGTTAGTATCTTCTCCACTTTCTTGATTCGTCTCCATAAACTGATTCTGCTCTTTGCTTGGGGCTGAATCTACAATCTCATTTGACTCACGGCTGGAAGAAGAAGAAGAGATGGCCATGAGGATACGAAAACCGATCATCAAGAACAATGCATAGTAGATGATCCACCCAAATCCACTCTGCCTCTTTCCGTGAAAGATCCATTCAAATACTAAGGAAACTCCTGAGGTGAACGTAGTCAAGCTGCGTACCACGAAAACTTTGACAATGGCCGGATACGGAATCTCTAAAAAAGCTCTCACGCCGTCCACCCACCACATATTTGATGGTTGTTGCTCCACCATTGTCACTTTCTCATCTATATATCTCTTTCCTTTCCGTTGAAAAGAAATTAAATAGCGAATGACCAAATCTAAGTTTTGAAGGTTAAAGAGGTAGCTCTCTAACAGTTTAATATTTGGATTTTAGTAGTCAACCCCACTTAAAAAGATAGATAACATAATATTTGGTTTACCATACACAACCAGAACTATGGACAATAAGACGAAGACACCACCTTACCTTAAGAGGAGAAAGAGAGAAACATACTCTGGGCTATGTAGACCATAGAGACTACTTGATAGTGATGTAACGGTTGGTCCCATGTCTCGCCCAATAGTCTTTGAGATCAACAGGACATGATAGGTCATATCCTTCTGCTGCTAAACGGGTGATTAATCTCGAGAAGACGTTACCACTCATTTTCCTACCACCCATCCGAGAATGCCTTTTGTTTGGCATCTGCGGTAATGGATGCTGTGATAAGGTGGTTGTGCAGCAAGATGATTGCCAGCCGCCATTTCCCCATTTGTAACACTGATGTGCAGAGCCTGTGCATGTGCACATCGGTACTGGCATTGTCGTCTCGTCAAAACTGAGTAAATTTAGACCGAAATCTTTACTGTCCCAATCTTTTCTAGATTTCTTTCCAGGAGCAGCAGTTTGATAGTTCAGATCTTCACCCACTTTTTTCACCTTTACTTGTCCCTGCTTGTTTTCCTTCTTCCTTTTGGTCACCTTCCTCGTCACCTCAGCTGGAATAGTCGATAAAGGAAAGACTACATGTTTGTGGGTTTCAATACCGAAACAATCACCCCCATCACCGCGTTTCCCACCTGACAAAGCAAAGTTGAGAGTATTTTCATGGTGTTGAAGCGCATCATATGCATTGTCTCTCTCTATCAAGGCTTTATCTCTCTCAGAGATAGCTTTATCCCGTTGCTGAAGTGCTTCATCCCGAGCAGCTATCGCTTCCTTTTTTGCAGATACAGCTTGGTTTCTTTCATGTACAGCTGCATCCCTCTCGGCAAGGATCGACATAATCTTCTTATTCATCACCAGAGCATTATGTTGTTCCTTAATCTGATGCTGTGGCATCATATTCCACTGTACCAAACCATTTTTTTGCTTGTTAGGCTACAATCACCCTAACTAAGCAATCAGATGAACCATAAATTTTATATTTTCTGGCTTACCATAGATTGTGCTCCTTTGATGTAATCGGGCTTGAGCCGCCCATTATCATACTGACCACCATTTTCCATCTCCTATATCTTCCAAAGAGGAACATAAATCTTTTCAAGCTTCCTCTCGACAGTCAACAATAGTAAAACAAAATTACAAACATGTGATTCTATCAGTGAAACAAGGTTGAAGATATTATCACTCAGAACTCGCAATTTAGTTTTCTTCTAACCTAAAATCATCACAATTATCAAACGTCAGCTATTAGAATCTACATTCATGAAATAAAAGACTAAATAATTCTCAACTCAGAATTTTTTTTCTGATTCTCGGATTCCAAAATTCGTATAGTTTCCCAATTAGGGTTCCATAATCAGAATAATACAAAAATAAATATAGACTACAGTCCCAAAGAACGAAAATTGAAATAGCGTAGATCAGTTCACGATCAAAGAGGTGGAATCAATCTGAAGCTTCAAATTCAATTAAAAAAAAAAGAAGAAGCTGGAACTGAAATTACAAACCCTAGAGAAACAACACTTCCAAAAATAGCAACATATTAACAATGAAATCAAAAAGATAAAACAAGCGCGAAATCTTACGAATTTGTTGACAGCTTGGAGGGGGAAACAAATGAGCAACAGGATGTTGATGAAGAAGGAAGATCTACGAGAGAGAGAGAGAGAGAAAGTGTGTGTCTGTAGGCGACGCACACACAGAAGCTCAATGTGCTCCTTCTGTCATTTACTAAAGTACCCTCTTCTCAAGTACTGTACACAGACATAATAAAAGGTCATTCACGTCTTTTTTAAGTTCCTCTTTCAGTGCGTTTTACAAAGATGTTCCACAGTGGATTAGCATTAAATTTGGAAACGAGAAATCTTAAATGGCACAAGTTTATAGATAAGGATCACAGTATTTGGAGTACAGCTCAATGAGTTTTAGTTTTATTTATGTTCTTTCCGTTCATATGAAAAGAGGCGGTGCAAGAGTGAGATCAAGCGTAGAGATCTTTAGTTTTATTTATGTTCTTTCCGTTCATATGAAAAGAGGCGGTGCAAGAGTGAGATCAAGCGTAGAGATCAATGCCCCAAAACTTGGCTGGTTGGTTCGTACGGTACTTCCTGTCAATGCTTTTGATAAGTTCCATGTCTTCTTTTGACAGTTCAAAGTCGAAAACCTGAAAGTTCTCTTCCAATCTTGCAGGCTTTGATGTCTTTGGTATCACCACTGTGTTTCTCTGGATTCCCCACCTCAGAACAACCTGTGCCACTGTCTTTTTGTACTTGTCTGCCACACCCTAAAAGTATTCAGACAAACACAGTCCTCATTATCTCTCAAAAGGTTCAATCCTTAACTGTTTCAATTCATAATTTTTAAGGTTTAGTGGATGGGACTTACTTTGAGAAGTGGGTCATCCAGACACGACACAGTGCCAAACCACTCTGCGTTAGCTGTGGCACCTCCTAGAGGAGTATGAGCGGTGACACAGATACCATGCTTCTGGCAGAATTTGACAAGAGAATCGCGCTGGAAGTAAGGATGTGTCTCAATCTGATTCACTGCAGGCTTGATCTTGGAGTATGCTAAGCAATCTCTCGTTAGAAAGACATCATAGTTGCTGCAGATAACCAAATGGTAAACCAAGTCAGAAATCAGCCAGTAGAAGATGTTAAGATAGCGAGAGAGATGTTGAACCTGATTCCGATGCTGCGGACCAAACCCATTGAAACAAGCTTTTCCATGTCATGCCATGTAGTTTCCAGAGAGATGGTTGTATCTATGTCCAACACCCCATCATCACCCAAAGCACTATCGGTTGTTCCAACTCCTGCAAGCACATAGAGAGGGGAAGGACAGAGAGAGACTAAGAAAACATGATTTAAACAGGACGAGAAAAGGACCATTTGTAGTAAAAATGCAATGGTCTCCGTCGAGATTAATAATACATGAATAAGACACAAGACTCACCCGTGTGCCTTGTTGCTACAGGAAAATGAACAAGGAAAAGATCGAGATAATCAAGCTGCAGTTTCTTGAGACTGTCTTTGCACGCGTCAATAACATGGCCATGGTCTGAATTCCATAGCTGCAAAAAAGCATTGACAGATATCAGTACTGAAAGAGGTTTACTCATTTTTCATAGACAATAATAGTTTAGTTTGCACCTTTGTCGTAATGAAGAGATCCTCCCTCTTAACCAGACCAGACTTGACTGCTTCTGTAAGAGCCTCACCAACTTCGGCCTCGTTCCTATAATCAGCTGCATCAAAGAACACCAAAAAACGTCAAATCTAAGACTTAGAACAAAGCATATCACCGAAAAACTGAACTCTGTCAATAATAAGTAACTAACAAAAAAGTTATCATAAAAATAGAAGCCATGAACACAGAAAAGAGTAAAATCATTATATGATTCCAAGTACTTACGACTACGGTCACATGCAATTAGCCCCAATGTTTACAGATTAGGAACCTCAAATCTTAAGGCATATTCTCCAGTTAAAAAGATGTCCAGTTTTCCAAATACTTTATTCAAAAATCTCGATACGAACCCAAATGAAGAAAAGATCTGAGAGAGAGAGAGTTACCGGCACAGTCTAGATGGCGATACCCAATCTTGATGGCGTTGATGATAAGGTCTCGGATCCCTTCTTTTTCCATTCTCCATACTCCTAAGCCGACGATCGGCATCTTGAAGCCACTGTTCAGTGTTATCTCCATTTCTTCTACTGTTTCCTTCCTGAATCCTGATTTTGCTAAATATCCGCTCAGATCGAGAGGTTCTCAGACTCTGTTTTTTTTTATATATAAAAAGCTAGGCACGACTTTTAGGTCCACTGGACTAATAAACAATAACTCAGGACTAATGGGCTTTTTAACCTTACTTATTTGGTCCAATATTATTATTATAATTCATTCCAGTAAACAATAAACTTAAAAGGTCACCAAATTACATCTTCTACTTGTTTGTGCCCAGAATCAAAAATTCTACAGGTAATTTTACTGGTATGTACAGCTCAACCGGTCAATATTTTTTAGGTCTTTTACTTCTGATAATCTGAAATCGAGTATTTGATTTCGTAAAGTTCTTAGCTTTTGTTTTGTTTGTATCGATCTTGCTCTTAATTTGGTCATAGCAGAAACTGTGATCGGATTCTTCTATTCTTATGGAATTCCGATGACTCATATAGGAAATATGCCTTCAAGGATGTTACTGGTTTGTTTCAAAACGTTGGGATTTTGCGACTTGTATAGATTGGTTCTTCGAATTTTAGGTTTCTTTTCTGCTGCTGCTGAGATTCGAAATTGAGGTCTTACGTTTTCTGATAAAAGTATGTCAAAGTCATCGACTTTGGTCGGAATTGTTGCCAATTATTAATTACTGAAACCCTAAATTGTAATATTCTGAATTTGGATCTCTTCTAGTTGACTTGTGTGACGTTTCTTTTTCCCTGTAGGCTCACACTTATTTGCTCTCATTAACTCGGTCTCTTTGTGTACCACCAAAAAACTATGGTAAGTATCTTTAAAGATTTTTAACCTTTAAATTCTAGTTTAGTTATCACTTTTACATGTTGGTTTGTCTAAATCTCCGGACTTTTAAACACGATTCAGTTTTTCGATGGATACCATTATCATGGAACGACCTTTGAGCAGAGTTATCGCTGTTATCCAGCATCTTTTATCGACAAGGTTTGATTACATCTCTCTTCACATTTTGTTCAATACCCTCGTAAGTTTTTCTGACTGAATTCTACAGGCTGCTGCTGCATACTTGACTTGTAACTTCTTGTCTCTAATTTATATTTCCTTTTCTCTTCCTGCAGCCACATATTGAAAGTGGTGACAAGAGTAAGTCTTTCTACCACCAATGTTTGTTTTCATCTATATTGTTGAATCCTGAAGTTTTATTTATGTTAATTCTACTTCAGTTATAATGCCACCCTCAGCCCTTGATCGTCTAGGTATGCTTCCACTTGTTTTCTCTCTCCGATTTGGTCTATAATATGTATTAAATTTTGGAAAATATCAAACGGCTAATATCGGTAAACTTTACAGCCTCTTTACATATTGATTATCCGATGCTGTTTGAGCTTCGTAATGCTGGAAGTGAACGTGTTTCGCACTGTGGAGTCCTTGAGTTCATTGCCGAAGAAGGCATGATTTACATGCCATATTGGGTAAATAATCAGTCTTCTCTTTGCTTATTAAAATACTTGAGATCTTGTGGCCCCTTACCAGCCTGATTTTTTCTACTTTGATCTAACCAGATGATGCAGAATCTGCTGCTGCAAGAAGGAGACATTGTGAGAGTTAGAAACGTCACTCTTCCAAAGGGAACTTACGTTAAACTACAGCCTCACACAACAGACTTCTTGGATATATCTAACCCGAAAGCCATGTGAGTCCTCAATCAGTTCTCTTTTTTCGGCACATATCATATTGATTATTGCCTAGAGAATGTATTTATGTTGAAGTTCTTGTTGTCTGCTGGTTGTAGTTATCTAACGTCACCATTACTTAATGTTCTCAATATTTGCACGTCTTGCTGATGAATGAGTGAACCTTGCAGCTTGGAAACTGCTTTGAGGAATTACTCATGCCTAACCACTGGAGATAGCATTATGGTTCCATACAACAATAAGAAGTACTTCATAGATATAGTTGAAACAAAGCCTGCTAACGGAATAAGCATCATAGAAACAGACTGTGAGGTTGATTTTGCACCTCCCCTTGACTACAAGGAGCCTGAACGTCCCACAGTACCTGCTGTAGCTAAGGGTCCAGCAAAAGGTATGTATCCATGAACATGGAATCATCAGATCAATTTACTAAAAGCGTCAAGTTGGTAGATATTCATATGTTTTTTTTTTTTTTTTTTTTTTTTTTTTTTTTAATTTTAAATTTGCAGCTGAGGAGGTTGTGGCTGAACCTGAACCAAAGTTTAACCCTTTCACGGGATCTGGAAGACGGTTAGATGGGAGACCTCTTGCCTATGAGCCGCCACCAGCCTCTTTAACCCTTTCACGGGATCTGGAAGACGGTTAGATGGGAGACCTCTTGCCTATGAGCCGCCACCAGCCTCTGGCTCAAAAGAAAAACAGCCCACTGTCAATAATGGTAATGGGCAGTCATCTGTAGCAAGTAGCTCAGGGAAAGCTACGAGGCAAGCTCAGGGAAAGCTTGTATTTGGGGCCAACGCAAACCGTGCACCAAAAGAAGTTATTTCTAAGGTACTCATTCAAACTTTATTGATAATTGACAAACAAATTGCAATGAATTTGAGAGACAAATGCATGCATAAGATTGTTTCTCTGTTGATATATCGTTGTAGAATGAGACGAAGCAAGAGGAACAAGAGAAGAAAGAAGAGCCCAAGTTCCAAGCTTTTACTGGAAAGAAGTATTCATTGAGGGGTTGATCAACTCACACAATCAGTCTGCTCAGTCTTTATATGATCCTCGAATCAAATTGGAAAACAAAATAACTTAATAAATCACTGGCTTGTCTTGATGAGGCTTGTTTTCTGATTCAATGTCACTTTCTACAATTCTCTGCACATTCATATTTTATGTATTCTCTGCAGAATATAAGAATCTGGTCACATAAATTATTCATGAATTCAAGCCATGCTTTTTGGCTCTTGGCTTGTGAAATTATTGGCTGAAGAGAAGATGGCCTGTAATTTGGCTAATGAAACCTATGAACCAAGAACAACATATGAGAAAGATGCTAGTCTGAGTAATAACAACACATATGAAACATATGAGAAAGATGCTAGTCTGAGTAATAACAACACATATGAGATTTCTGATTTCTGAGATAACACCGAAAACACTTGGACCATACATTCATCGGTCCAAGAAGAAAAGAATCTCTTGTTTATCTGTGAACAAATCCAATGCTAGAACGAAGCTGTATGTGTGACCTTACTGCATAATAGCTCTAAGTGCATCCTTCACGTATTTGTACTTGAATTCAAAACCAAGCTCTTTGGCTCTAACAGGTAAAACCTTTTGTCCCTCAAGAACCACAGTGGCACCTTCTCCGAGCAAGGCTTTGAGTGCAAAGTCAGGGACTGGTAACCATGATGGCCGGCTAAGAACGCTGCCTAGCTGCTGGCACATTTCCCCAAGCCTAACCGGATTTGGCGCAGTCCCATTAATAACTCCTGCCAACAACCAGCACCAATAGCATTATGCTTTGGCCCTTGACCTATTATTAAGAGGTAACATAGAGGACATGCATGTACGTTATTACCTTGATAGGATGGATTAGTGAGAGCCTCGTAAATTAAGTTCACCAAATCATCCACGTGAATCCAAGAGAACCTAGCGAATGCATTATACAAGAATGAACCTTCAAATTCTCAGAGAGCGATCAAGAGATAACCAGAAATGTATCAAACTTTTACCATTGTTGTCCTGAACCCAGAGGTCCTCCAGCAAACATTTGGAAAAAGGGTATCATCATGGCTACAATGCACAAAATATACTTTGCATATTCATTAGAATACCCAAGTCCTTCACAAATATATTTCATTAGCGTGTGAGAGCAAAGTAGAATACACACCCAAAGCTCCACCGTCTTTGCCAAGAACAACTCCAATGCGGATAAGTGCCACTCTGACATCCTTATTCGCTTTCAATGCAGTTTCTTCCCATTCTCTGCAAACCTAGGTACACAAATTCTCGTTTCATTTAAAAACAAAATTCTTTGAACATAAAGAGTTAGATCGACATCTACAAACAGAACTTTTTTCAGGGTCCTAAACTACAAAAAGATTCAGAATTTGCAAGGAAATCTATTTGAGGAAATTTACTTCTGCAAGATAATCCTTCCCAGGTGGACTATTTTCATCAAATACTCCCGTCTCACTAGTACCTGACAGTTAAAAGAGCGTTACAATTCTTGTTGATATGATTCACAAGTGAAAAATTTGATGGCTCTGCATATAGGAATGTAACAAACCATAGTAACCAACAGCCGTGGCGCTAACTAGAATGGTAGGCCTAGCTTCTGCTGGTGAATTATTCATCAACTCAACAACCTTCATGTAGTTTCAAAAAAAAAAAAAAAACCTTTTAATTAGAAAATCTGCTCAAAATCAAATCATAAAGAGAGTAGATACTAACTTTGGAGGTGACACGGATTCGGCTATCCTTAATCTCTTTCTTGATCTGCAAAAGCAAGCAAAGATGTCGGGGGATAAAAAGAACATGCATCGAACTTTAGAGAGAAGTTTAAGAAGTAACTGACCTCTGGAGACCACCTTGTACTAATAGGCAGTCCTGCCAAATTCACAACAGCCGTGGAGCCTTGTACGCAGTTTTTCCACTCCGGTTCCTCTGCAATCACAATACCTGGGAAGTCCTTGGCTGAAGACGACGATTTAAGAAAATATATAAAATAAGATCAAAGACTGGATAAGATGAGTAATCACATATGACCCTATTATATATAGTAAAAAGCAAGAATAGTCATTACCTTCTTACCAGGAAATATTTGCTCAGCTTTGGATTTAGAACGTGTTAAGACACGGATAGAGTGGTTATCTACAGCATGAAACATTAGTGTAAAGACATAAATATAAGTTAGAACTCATAACTTAGTCGCAACGAGTGTTCATCACTATATCATTTTACCAGCACGAAGTCTCTGAACCAATCGTCTCCCTATAAACCCAGTTGCTCCAGTTACTGACACTGTCATCTGATTATCCTAGGTAAACAAAGAGCAATTATCTTGTGAACGCCACATTTGGATACAATCGCCTTGTTCAAATGTATAATCAATGCAATGGGGTTATGAAAAAAAATTTGAACGAAAATACCTTCTGAGATTTCTCGAAGCTACATAGAACCATGAATCGCCTTGTACGTGGCGTCTAAAATTCCAAAAAAAAAAACAAAAGAAAAGAAATGATCATGGATATTCCCATTATAGGAAAAAGAAAGAACTTTCACAAAACAAGAAGTCAGAAACCCAAAATTGCGTACAGAGAAGAATGGAGGAAGGAACAGGGGAGATGAGAGAGCGAAGGAGGAGGAAAGAGACGTTGGTGAGCAGAGAAGCCCCATCGGTTCCATCGTTTCAGCTGAAACTGATCGTTAACAGTGTGAGTGGTGGTGGAGACATATACGTTTTAGCAGCACCACGAGAACTAAAAGGCCCCCAATGGGTTTACTGGATATTAATTTTAAAGGCCCATTAAATCCATTTCTGGCCCATGAATGAAACCAATGTGTTTTAATGTCTTCAAAGTCTGAGCGACAGAAGGTACGCGAGTGGTAGAGATGGCGGCGATACAGTGGTTCGGGTCGATCACACGACGGGTTATGATGACGCAGCGAACATCTACGGCACTCAATTGTTCGGCGATGTATTCTTCGTTGTCTCCGGCGGCTGCAGCCCCGGCGATATCGGGAATGGATTTGTGCGGGAGAGGAGATAAGAAGACGAAGAAAGGGAAAAGATTCAAAGGATCGTACGGGAATTCGAGAGGGAAGAAGCAGAAGATGATTGAGCGAATCAAAGACAAGCTTGAGGTTCCCAGGTCTACTCCTTGGCCTCTCCCTTTTAAGCTCATCTGAAAAGCTCATCTGAAACGTTTCTCTTATTAGGGGTTTTTTTATTTCTTGTTTGCCTACAAAAATGTCAAAAATGTCCCCTTTAGTGGTGAATTTCCGGTATTCTAAAACTCTCTTTATACGTCTCTCACATCATGAATCATTAAACTTGTTTTGAAATCGATTATGAATGTTCCTCCTTTTGTTCCTGATTATATGTAGGCATTTGGGTATTTGGTTCAAGATATTTCTGACTCTGAGATTTAGCAACTGTTTGGATATTTTAGAATTTCGGTTCGATTAGTTTTGCAAGCACAAGTTCATGTACAAGATTGTTGCTTGGTTATTATGGTTTGAGTTGTTTTGGCTCAAACTTGAGAGTGTACGTGTGCGTGTGTGTGTGAAGTACCAACTAAGGTGTAGATATTAGTGTTGTGATTGATTGGCTATAACTTCTCTCTGTGATAACGACAGATTCACTGAGTCTTAAACTTGTAGATTGTTGTCTATGTTAGTTGGTTGTAGGAAGAGTCTGCCACTGAACCACGTTTGATGCTTTGATATGAATGCTGTGTGTTGAATCGTGTTTTGTTTGGATGAATGGATAGCTGAATGTTGTATAGTAAGATTAGAGACTAGTTAGTGACTCTTTGGAGTTTTATTAGATTTTGGTGGCCCTGCTTTGCATATGTAGTACTGTACAATTGCGAAAAGTCTGTTTGATATAGTTGAATTAGATTGAATCAAGACAAGATGTGTACAAGTATGTTGGTAGACTTCGATGTTCTATGGCATCGTATTGAAGATATTGGTGAATATGATCATAGGTTGCTTTTCCCAAACTTGATGGATATTTTTTTTTGCAGATTTTTGTCTTTTTCTTTTGTAACTCCTAGATCATATATTGCTTTAATATCTCTGTTCTCTTGAGTTTAATATTGTTTTTTCTTTTAGTTTTTACTACTCTTGAGTATTTGGACTTTGGATTCCATCTCAAAATGTTTTTTTTTTTTTTTCTTTTTTCTAAAATAAAATAAAATGTGGCCTTTATTGAAATATATAGAAGAAAATAGTATTTTAAAGTGTGTGAGGTTTGTGGGAAAACGCTCAAAAAATGTTTGAAGAGTATCAAATTCGTCAATTTATTCCTTTTAAGTATGCTCCGTTCATTTTTATTCCCCATCGTCTGATTAACTTCTCAAAATTAGACTAAAATTAGTTGTGTGTTAGTTAATTAAAATAATGGTATACATCTAAACCATTGACTTCTTTATAAACTCATCTCCATCATAACTTCCAAAATTATTTTCACATAAATCTTATCTTAAATACATATATAAACTCTTTTCTAGAATTCAAAATTTATTTCACACAATTATGGTTTAATATAACCAATTATGGTTAATTATTTTCTATTTAATCAATAAATACATTTGAAGCCAAAATATAACTTAATGAATCATAAACTGTAGTTAACCATTTAACGAATTTGATTGATTCGAAACTCTTGTTCTTTTTACATATTAATACAACAAATATTGAAACCAACAAACGCATTCATGATCTTAAATTCCTAATGTGGTAAAGAAGTACAATATTGAACGATATTGGCATGAATCTATCAGCTATACAACATTATTGTGGGTTTAAATCGTATCATACTCTCTAAAACACAAGAATCCTTCCCCCAATTCCAATCTTGATTGATGATTTATGCTCAATCTCAAGTATTTCAGTAACATACATCGGCTTGTCCACGTCTTGGCTTCTCATTTTCACTGTTTTTGTTCCTGTTTTACAGAATTTGAACCCAAATATCGACTCCATATCTTGTGAAAAGCCACTTTTTGGACGACATGACATATCTGCTGAAAAATAAAAAAAAAAAACTTAAGAAGATATAGGATAAGATGAAGAAGACTTCAAATAAGAATATGACAGAGAATATGAAGCAGTGATTTTGATTGCCTATTCAACAAAATCATATTGATTAATCGACTCAATCCTACAAAAACAAAATTGAAGGAATTGAAAATTTTATATATTAAGAAAGGAAGAAAACAAATGATCTTCACAAATCGAAATTATATGCTTGCTGCAGCAAAATTCATCACCGGCGAGGAGAGCGGGTGAAGTGGAGACAAATCATAGTAAATGGGAAAAGAAGATTCGAAGAAGAAAAATCAATAGTTAAAAATTACTTTAATTTTAAAAAGTAAAATATAATAATTATAATATTATATATATATATAAAATAAAAATGTGATTTTTTTACGGTTTAATATCAGTTTCCGATTTTTAGTGGTCTCAGTTTAAGTTAGTAAACAAGCAACTTTCACGTGAGGTAGCCGGTAGGAATAGGTTATAATTTTGGATTTGTATGAGAATAACGGTAGGAATAGGTTATAATTTTGGATTTGTATGAGAATAAATTTCGAAGTTATGATAGAGGTGAATTTGTAAAGAAGTCAATAATTTGGGTATATAAGTTATTATTATATGAGATCGTGACAAAAAAAAAAAAAAATTATATGAGATACTGTGGGTGGAAATGGGTATACATTATAACATAATTAAAACAAGAAATTTGACCCTCTTCTTTAACTTTCTCCAAATAAAACTAAAAGCCTTAAGATTTCACATCAATTAATATGCACCTTGGTTAACTTGGGGTCAGACAAGAACAAATTAACCATAGTTGGTGTTGATATTCACTTCGATCTAACAACAATTCAATATGGTGTTGAAATATATTAAAAAGGTTAAAAAGGTGAAATAAATTAAGCTTCCGAAACGTGCCTATATACAAGTTAGATTGAATCATCAATCCAAATTCAAGATATCATAAAACATAATGGAGTTTTGGCGTATGGGGCGGCGAGAAAGGAGTCCGTCATTTCACAAGTCGTGTCACTTCTTCATGAATAAGAGAACATTGTTGGATATAACAATTTCGATCGGTACAAAATTTATCATAGACACTATCAATAAGAATTTAGCTCTTCTTGGATGCTCAGCTTCAAGCTCATCAGACATTCTTACAATGCACATTTGACGCATCTTTTCACATCAAATCAATAAGTTTTTCTCATAAGAATATTTTGTGATGTACCCTATGATCGCCCATCCAATATAACCAAACTGGTGGTAGTTTTGTTCCTAACCAAAAATACTATCTTCATAGGAACTTGTAACTCACCAAAATGAAAAAGCTGCCAGAGAGACTTGTGGGTTCTTAAGGTTACCTGCAAACAGAACCAAAGCCACGAAGTATCGAACCTCTAGGCTATAAACCAACAAAAAATCAGGGTTTCGTTCGTTCTGTATGACGCAATTTTGTCCTGTTATTGTATGATCTTTTAAGCAAATGATATTTGGAAAGCAGGCAGGAATAGGTGGAAATTCAAGTATGATAGTGGTGGTATCAATTTGGAATGCGAAATTTTAGGGGGTCTTTGTTTTATTTTATTTGAAGAAAATGACAAAGAGGAGGAGGGTCGATTTTTTTTTTTTAATTGCGTTCAAATTTATTTTAATTAATTAATTGAAGAGCCATTAGTTTGACAAATTTTAGTCCAATTTTGCAAATTCAAACGGACGATAGGGAATAAAAATACGCGAGCCATACTTGGGAATAAATTGACGAATTTGGTAATTTTGAAGAATTTTTTGGGTATGTTTGAGATGGATATAAAACTTTGTTTATAGATGGATATATGGTTAGTATTATGAATCTTTTGTTAATTTAACTAACTGAATACCAAAAATTAAAAATAAAACAAAATTTAGTTATATAAGTTTAAATATAATTTTAAAATTAGTTATATAATTATAATTGTTAATTTTTTTTTTTCAAGGATTGTTAAAATAAATATTAATATTAAACATAAACATTTAATTATATAAGTTTAAGTATAATTATAAAATTAATATATAAAATTAATATTAAACATAAACATTTAATTATATAAGTTTAAGTATAATTATAAAATTAGATATATAATTATTGTTCGGGTACTTAAAAGTACGGGAAAATTGTCAAAAAATGTCCAACTTTTTTTAAAAAACTCATTTTAAAGCGCATACTATTTTGTGGTCAATTTAAATACCAAACTTTTCGTCTTCTTAAATAAAAAATCACAAATTTTTGAACTTTTTCCTTAATTATGCCCAACGTTAACTCACTAAATAGACTTAATTAACTCACTAAACAGACTTAATTAACTCTGCAACCAACCTCGTTTACTGTTCACCATCATTAACTAGACTTAAGTAAACAACGTGAGTTACGAAATTAATTAAGTCAGTTTAGTGAGTTACGTTGTGTCTAATTAAGGAAAAAATTCAAAAGTTTGTGTTTTTTATCTGAGAAAACGAAAAGTTGGGTATTTAAATGACCACGAAATAGTACGTGTTTTAAAATGATTTTTTTTAAAAAGTTGGGAACTTTTTTTGACAATTTTCCCATAAAAATACCCATGAATCTTCGATTTGGTTTCCGGCTTTTCGGATTTAGTGTTTGAGGTCCCATTCCGGTGTTTTTATAAATTCAGTTCAGATTCAATACCAATTTTTCGATTTGGATTCGGGTTCGATTCTTTGGGTGTGGTTTTTTTTGCCAGGCCTAGGGTCGATATCATATTTACTCAGAATTTTATTTATTTATTATTATTACTATTATTATTATTATTAATTAAAAAAAATATATAGAAAAAGCATCACAATGAGATGATGTAGGCTTAGAATTTAGAACCAAAAACAGACCCATCAAACCAAAGTATATGATATACATCTTAAGCTGCGAAAACATTTAACAATATTTTTTATCAAACACCAGACGATTAACACGACCACCCGAAATACTACCATTCATTATATGAACGTGTTTGACTCTATTCGCATTAAAAAAGCGTAGCTATGCTTTTTCTCCAATTAAGTGATCTCCGACTTGTTGGAAGCGGAGGCGTGAACCTCAGACCGAACATCTCCTTCATAGCTCTTCCTTGCTCCACGAACCTTACAAGTTTTGCTACAATGGCTGCACTTTCAACCACATGGTTTATGTCATTGGGTTTACTCCAGATCTGGTTCGCTAGCTGCAACCTCCTGCGTTTTGAGTTCATATCGATCCCAAACTTATGGTACAGTCTCTTCCTTTCCTCTCCATTAAACCTCTTCCCGAAAAGTTTGCTTAGCATACGTCTCTCCCTATGAAGCGCCTTCAGGCTACAGCAAAAAACTGATTATAAGCTTTTTGCTGCGGATACAAAACAGATACACTAAAAGTACTACTAACCTTGAAGCTATTGTTAATGTTTGTCCTCTATCAAAGGCATGATTTCCCTGAGAGAAGCTTTCTTTCATAAATGAAAGTCTTCTTAGCTCTACTTCAATGTATACTGAATCCGCTTGTTCTCCCGTGAAGAGCAAGAAAAAGTATGTTCTATGCACCAGCGAGACATTACATGTTTGCCACATCCCCAGAATCTGTTCTCTCTGTCTCTCAAATTCTTCTGACCAGTTTGTCATTGTCCCAGACATCTCTTCCTCCATAGCATCCACACCAATGTCCTTCCCCATTTTTCTTGAATTCTCAGGATCCGAAACCTGATAACAAAGCTTCACATAAGAAGTTGCATCTTTTTTTGTAACAAAAGAGACTATATTACATATATCGTGAGAGTTTTTATTGGTTTTTACCATCTCCTTCAGCCCTTCAACAAATGACCGGATACTTGTTATACCTCCATCTCCTCCCATCGATGGTGTTCCAATGCTGTGAGCCTCAGTGGAACCACTTCCACGAGAGGACATCGAATCGTTCTTCAATAATTTCTCACCAGAACTGAACTCTAAATCAGGGAACGTGATACCATGAACCTCCAGTCTTCCAGGGTATTCTATCTCCAGGGTATCAGGACTGCTTGTGCCCGGCATGGCATCTCCACGGCTCCAGCTCTTCCTCCTCCTCACACTTCTAACGCTTGATGGGTTCCTGCTTGGAGCAAGACCTATTCTACCGTTTGCCTCTGTGTTGTGCCCCAGAAGTGTTTCTGCGTCTGTCCTTTCTTCACTGTTGTTATTAATGTCTCTTGTTGATTCATCATCTGTCTCAATGCATTGTACCTCTTTGCAGTATTCTTCTGATTGATCACCTGAATGCCCAGATGACAATTCCTCCACCAGATCATCAGCAGAGTGAGACCTAACAGGAGCTCTTGCAGTAGACAAAGGCGTTGTTGAAGTCCCATCTGATATGAAACTGGTCCTTTCTGGATCAACCACGCCTGATGTCTCTGACACTAAACCATCCTCCCACTGGTTGGTACAGTTACAATTATGCGTAGCCATAGCCTTTGAAAGATGATAAAACAAACAGTTGAGCTAAAACTGCTACTGAAATGTAAGAGTTTATTGGGTTAACTGAACTGAGATACCTTTGAAGACTCATCGTGTTCCATCATCTTCATAAAATCTTCTAGCCGAGATTGGGCAATATCCCGCTGTGTTGTAATTTCTGTAAGCTGCTTCTCCATCTGCACGGTATCAAACCTTAATCAGAACAAATCCAACTATCCAAAAATCAACCAACCCATGCCAAAAGATACGTAGAAATTACGTTTTCACAAATGGACGAACCTTCTGTATCTGAAGATCTTTCTTTCTCAGTGCAATCCCACAATCACAGCTTGATTCACAAATGGACGAACCTTCTGTATCTGAAGATCTTTCTTTCTCAGTGCAATCCCACAATCACAGCTTGAGGTGGCAGGGGCTGGGGTTCTCAGCTCGCTCTCCAGCCTGGCTAGCTCACGCTGTAGCTGCTTCACCAAAGCCTTGTCTGACATGACAACATTGATTTGTGCCTTTGTGGTAACCTCCTTGGCACAGCAGGCAAACAGGAGAGTGTTTCTACTCTGCTCCACATGACTCCTCGCTGGACTCAGCGTGCAGACTATGGCAGTTTTGGCATTTCCCCCCAAGGACGGCTGAAGAATGCGTGTGAGCTTGGAGTCTCTATAGTTGATGTGTCCTTGTCTTCCATTGCTGCATCATGTTGATAGTATTTATATGATGAATATTAAGTTTCAGAAAGATAAACAAAGATGCTTATAAAGTTCGAATTTTGTTTTGAAATATTTATCTAGGGCACATACCAAAAATAGTACAATTATAACGTCAGCCAAGTATTACTACCACACCTGAGTTTTCTTATCACGGTTCCTAGAGTCAACAAACTTCTATTGATATGACAACCCTCCTTAAGTCTTGCCCCAGCTGATAAGGCTTGTGATGCGCGCTCGCTCCCCGCCAAATCAATAAAATTCTAAACATAAGATATCATGAGTAAAAACAAGATGATCAACAAAGCTTAGAACCTTGAGACCCAATAGATAAAGTGATGATAACATACCACACTCGCCATGAGAGTGGTTGAGTTCCCTTTGCCTAAGAACTCACGAGCAGAGCTTTCAACCGTCTACAAAAATGTTAACAATTTAGATTAGGCATTGATCATAAAGACAGGGGAAGTCATTGTGCCTTAGATCCGGTGACAGTAAAAGAGCTTTACTAGTTTGATAATTTGATGGGATCTTGAACTTCTCTCATTTAGTGAGGTTTCACCAATCTTCCGCTGTGCTGCAATAAGAACATCAAACAGTACAAAACATGAAGAGAGATTCAGACAACACTTTCTACAATATAACCTTTGTTGAAAATCCTGAGCGAACTACAAAACTATCAGCTTGTTTATAGTAATAAAAAATAGGTGGATTATTACCTTCACAAATCGAGATTAGATCCTTCAAATGGTTCCAGTCTCTCAGGGTTTCCTCTGTGGCTTTTTCAACAACAGCCCCTTTCTATATTGAAGAAGAAGAAAAACACGAGAAGTAACACAACATTATTAACAAGAAGAACTCGCAGTAAGGAGTAAACAGCAATCTTTCACCTCAGGATCATCTCGTAGCCTCAATGGTGTACTATCTGGGCTGAGAAGATCTCGGATGGCTTCATTGTAGATCTCTATAGCTGAAAATTTCACAACAAATGCCCTATCTTCATGCTACAACGTCCAGTAGAAATAGAAAAAGTGAGGAATACATATAACCTAGTATGTGAGAAAATCAAAATCAATTTTTGGAGTACCTTAACTATATAATCAAATATGTCAGCCACAGCAAACTCGGTAATACCAGACATGGTGTATGTCTTTCCACTGCTCGTCTGACCATAAGCAAAAATACTAGCTGGAACATAATAAATAATTAATCATTTAGCTTTCCATGCCATTGATGTCTAAAGCCACTACGTCATTACTACAATAATGGAAGCTTACAGTTGATTCCTTTGACAACCGCGAGAGCAACTTCCTTTGGGCCATCTTCGTAAACTTGTCTGGTTTGGCATTCACCTCGGTACACTCTATCTGTCAACACATTGTCCAAAGAGAAAGAGGCATCCAAATCAACTAATGGATGTGATATACATGTACGAAATTCACAGTGACATGGACAGGTAGAATTCAGTTTATCGAAGAGGTTGGAACGGTTCAAAGAAACCAAAAACTATAGTTGATTTAAGAGCATAGAAGATAATTAAACTCAAAACACCATGGCAATTCTTACCAAATGAGTATGCAGAAGGAAAAGTTGAGCCTTCGCGCAATGTATTTCTATACAATATGGTAGTGTCGTTGATGCATTCCCAATCCGCAGCTTCATTGGCCAAGATTTCTTTCTCGTTCAGAGGTCTCAGTCTCACCAGAACCAGTATCTTCTCTTCACGGGCATCATGCACCTGTGACTTCTCCATTTTCTTCAGCTCTTCTCCAGCAAGAGTTCCCATTGCTCACTGGTCAAATCAACAATAATGCACAATGAGCTTATTAAGCAGAGAAAGCTTGTAACCTGTTTGAAGATTGATGTATCTGCACTTTTCATTGGTATTTTAACAAGTGCTGAAATCTTTCAAGAACATAATAAATCTAAGAAGATACTCAAAAATAGTCTTTATCATCCAACTAATACAAGCATAGAGAAATGATAAGCCTTAAAACTCTTTTAGTGTTTCCCAATATATTTTTTTTTTGAAAAAAAGAGAAATTTTAAACAGTTCAACAAAGCAAACTCATAATATCAGATTTAAGTCGATTACACGGCAATTAAACACTAGAGTTCAAAAATTCTTCAACACACTCCTTAAACAGAAAGACAGATGACTTATAATTTATTGATAGAGATGCTGTGATTAGTAAACCACTCCTTAAACAGAAAGACAGATGACTTATAATTTATTGATAGAGATGCTGTGATTAGTAAACAAAAGAGAGTTTACTTAGAAGGTGATCAACCTTTAAGACTTTAACTGAAGAACAAACAAAAGAAAGAGCACCGATTTCATTCTTTAGTGGTCACCCACTATGCTTGGAAAAAAAGTTAATATATCGTCAATATAAAGATTCTTAATAGAAAAAAGGTCCCACAAACCATCTTTCTCTGTTTAAATGTAACTCTATCGTTTATTAATGGCGTAGAAAGGACTCAGAAAAAGGGAAAATTAATCAAATTCCAAAAACATTGATTGTAAACGTACACACGGAAACGGAAAAGATAGAATTTAATAATACTTAAATTGTTGTATCCATAAGTCTTTTCTCGCAAGTGCATTTGAGTTTTCATAATGTAACAGAAGGAAAAACAAAAAAAGTCAAGAGTTAACATTAAACAATGTGTTGAATAATTTAGTACGAAATAGATTCTGACTTGAATGCAAAGTACCTAACATATTGGACTAAATCCTAAATTATCAAAAAGCAATTATACAAATGCGTATAAACAAACGTATACAACAATTCGTGTGTGTGTGTGTGTGAGCTTTACCGTGTAAGTTTTGTTGTCTTCTTCTCCAAATTGATGCTCTAATCTGAAACATCCACCACAGATTTCAGCATTAAATACTTGTATACGCTCACAGAAGCGATTTTGAGAGTGGAATCGGAAATTTAATAACCATAGGTATAATTTCTGAATCTATTGACAAAAAAAAAGTATAATTTCTGAATCTATCAAAGGAATCCAGATAAAAACGCCAAATCGTTCTACCTCAAAAAATGACCAAAAATAGCAATCTCGATCAAAAATGTAGGGGAAAAGGGAAGAATTCACCCGAATACAAATCAGAAATCGGAGGAGAAATCAAGGTTTAGATGAAACAGTGGAATCAGATACTCGAAGGAGAACCCAGGATATCTATGAATAGTACGAAAAATCAGGAGAGAAAGAGAGACTCACAGTAAGTACACTTCTAGGTCGTCAGCTTACTCCATCCTCATGCTGTTTTGGCGTCGTCTCTTTCTTCCTCTAGAAATTTACCTTTGGCTCTCTCTCTCTCTGTCTCTGTGTGACCAATGGGCATTCTCATCTGGTACCGCAAGCCTTTCTATTGTTGAACCGAGCGTGCGGTTGAAGGAAGATACAAATGAAAGTTTGACAACAAAACAAAAATGCCAATTCTACCCCTCGGAACGTAACGTTGTCGGGAATCTGATAAAGCCCTGCCACATTTGGCTTTTCGTGTATTTATTTCTTCATTAATTTTTTTGAAACTTCACAAATTTTATTATTGATTTTTCGTTTAATTTATCACCCCATAATTCTTCTCAGTTACTTTAACGAAATTGGCACGAGTACCGCCACTTTATAGCCGTTGAGGTACGGAGCCAAAGAGTTAAAGACTGTCACAGTCTCAACAACCCTTTTTTTTTTTTTTTCATTGGAGGAAAAATTAAAAAGATGTGAAACCAACGCCATTACAACAGATTACAAGTGTAGAGACGAAGCGGATCGAGTGGTGAGCAATGTGGTCAGAAGACCCCCCACTTATCATTACTACAATTCTCATTCAATGATCCCAACTCAATTTATCATTTCCCCATCTCCATTTTGGTTATATACTTGCAGAGGCTAAATTTTCTAAGACTATTAGAGATGGAAAGCCATGATTGAGCTCAAAAATGAGAGAAAAGAAGGACTTTATTGATTTGAGATAAAAGTGTTTGTTACAACTTAAACGATTGGGATTCGAATCCTAGAAGGCATTAACTCATCTATTCGCGACAGATTTACAGATCTAAGGTTTTAGACCCTTAGGAACAGAACCCTATTCCCCATACTGGAGAGACTACTCTGCTCATAAGGATCTTAGCCCTAGAAGAGCATCTCCCCAACCCCTAGAGGGATTTCCTAAACTACTAAGACTGAAATATAAGAAAACAACCTAAACTACTAAGACTGAAATATAAGAAAACAACCTTTTATTAATTTTTCTTCGCTTTTCTGCGAGTGTGGGATGATTTATAATGAGTTAGAGAGCCTCTTTTTGTAGGGGCTCAGAGGAATTCGAGAATCTTCCTAGGTTAGCTAGCGCCTGAGCGAATTCAATATGATTCGCTCGGGCTCACAAAGAATATCCTATTTCTAGATCTTTCTCGTGCTTATCCACTTCGGGCGAGTGTGTACGCCCTAAACCTAGCTTCAAAATATGCCTAGATCTTTCTCGTGCTTATCCACTTCGGGCGAGTGTGTACGCCCTAAACCTAGCTTCAAAATATGCCGCCTTAACAGAGCCCGAGCGAATTATACTTAATTCGCTCGTTCCCTAGGTTTTCTCAAAGCTTTTTGCTTGATCCGCAAGTAAGCAGGTGATCTGTAGAAATTAGGTCAGGCCCGACCGAATTAGGTGGGCCCGATCGAATTAGGTGCTTCTCTTGGAATCTTCTCGAAATCTTCAGAAATCTCTAGTCTCGATTGCTTTCAGCGCCCCTAAGCCTCTGAATGCATCCATAGTCCTTAAAGCGCTTGATTTCTGCTGCTTTTCTGCTGATCCGCAAGTAAGCAGGTGATCTGTAGAAATTAGGTCAGGCCCGACCGAATTAGGTGGGCCCGATCGAATTAGGTGCTTCTCTTGGAATCTTCTCGAAATCTTCAGAAATCTCTAGTCTCGATTGCTTTCAGCGCCCCTAAGCCTCTGAATGCATCCATAGTCCTTAAAGCGCTTGATTTCTGCTCTGTCCTTCCATTCGATATATCAGCTCTCAAAACTCGTATTTGATCTGAAAAGTTAGCAAAAGAAAATAAAAGGAAACAAAACTAGTCTAAAAACACCGAAAAACGAAGTAAGAAGTGTCAAATAACCGGTATATCAAATCCCCCCGACTTAAACCCTTGCTTGTCCTCAAGCAAGAACAGCTTATACCAGAGTACTCCATAGAGGTACCATCATGATCCTTTGATTTCTTTAGTCGAGAATTTCTGTACTTGAGAATTACGTCACTTCTGGGGGTTTCGGTCTGCTCACTTAGCTTCTGGGATTTTAGCTAAGAGTTGTCTCTGCTT
>CM071716.1:38585989-38603480 GCA_036630335.1 Physaria fendleri | reverse complement strand
GGCTTTAAACGCTGACCATTGACTACAAATTCGTCTCCAGAGGTAGTCCACAAGACAACAGCACCGTACGGACGAACTGCTTTAACAGTGTAGGGACCAGTCCATCGCGACTGCATGAGTAAAGCTTTTGATTTAGGGATCTACAAATCCCGCCACTTTAACTCAGCTATATTGGGTACCATTAAGCAAAGCCAATGCAAAAATCCCGATGGTTGTAGCCATCGAAAATTTGGCACCTCACTTAGTGATTATTTTATTTTATTTTTTTCTGTCGGCTCTCTTTCCAAGGATTATAACTTTAGCATTTTTAGCTTTGTTCTTTTATGGACAGGTCAATTGAATATTAGCAGTTTACAGGTTTATACGCCGCTGCCCGATGCCCTTTTCTTACTATACATCTATCCAACCTTTTAGGATACTTAGAAATAATTTCGGAAGGGAAGAGAATTATTCATAGAACTTACCAAGGAGGCTTGCAGGTACTCCATAGAGAGGTACTCCATAGAGGTACCATCATAATCCTTTGATTCCTTTGGTCGAGGATTTCTACATTTGAGAATTAAGGTCCTTCTGGGAGTTTCGGTCTGCTCACTTAGCATCGGGATTTTAGCTGAGGGAAGTCTCTGCTTGGAAATTCAGATTAATTAACACAAATAATTTATTGGTTATACCGACAGATGCAACAAGACAAAGCTAACTCCACTTAGGAAAAACACCGTCCGCCCACCATTGGAGATGCTCTTGCACCTCATAAAAGCTATCAAAGCGACACGGCTATAGTACTCCCAAAGTGCAAAAAGGAGGTAAAGACGCGATTCTCAAGTTAGTCCCCATAATAGAAGAACGAGCATATCAGGGAATGATTTTGGAGAATCCGTTGGATCATATCAGGGAATTCGAGGAGAACTGTAGCATGACACACTTTCCAGAAGAGTATGTCAGGATGTTTCTATTCCCTAGATCACTTGGTGGTAACGGTAAAGCATGGTTTAAAGGATTACCCACCAACTCCTTAAGAACATGGAGCAATGCAGATCGACTTTCCTAGATCACTTATACACCCCAGGGAAAACTGCAAGCTTCAAGAACAAGATCCTCAACTACTCCCAGAATATTAGAGAATTCTTCTACGAGACATGGAAGTGTTTCAAGGAATACAAGATCAGCTGCCCCCACCATGGGTTTTCGGAGGAACAACTGCTCATGTATTTGTTTCAAGGAATACAAGATCAGCTGCCCCCACCATGGGTTTTCGGAGGAACAACTGCTCATGTATTTCTACAATGGAGTGGATTGGGAATACAAAAGAATGCTAAACGCAGCAATTGCGGGAGATTTCACTACACAAAACATAGCTGGAGTGTATCAGTTAATAGAGAACATAGCAAACAGTTCCTACAACAAGGATGTTGAATATGATAGAACGACCAGGAAGGAAAACCCCAACGCTGAGTTGAGGTAGTTGTCAGATATAGTGAAAGTGCTTGTAGAGAAGCACAAAGAGGATAACCCTGCAGGGATATGCTCTATACAACACGCTTCGCACCGAGTTCAATCTGTCAGAGAACCAGTTATTCATAGAAGCAATGCACCAAGGACAGTGTTCAACCACGACTATAGGAACCACCAAAATCTTTCCTACAGAAACCCGAATGTCGCCAACCTTGAGGATCAAGTCTATCCGCAGATACACCCTTCAATCCGACCGGACAACTTAAAATCTGACCGAATTATTTGCTCCGGATCTGAGGACGACTCTGCGGAAAACACCTTCAAGGAAAGTGAGCTAGGATCACTGAAAGAGATCATCAGAGAAGCACTATATAGGACCACCATGGGGATGATTGAGATCAGAACGGAGCTCAATAGTTTGAATTACGACTTGAACAGCAGGATTGATGGTTTGACAGCTAGAGTAACTGTTCTAGAATGTGATGGTGGTGATCGGGAACCAGCTTACGCAATAGCCCTGCGAAGCAGGAAAGTTGCTGAACCGCCGCCGAAAAAAGGGAAAGAGCCAGAAAAAGTGATAGATTTGGAAGAAAGCACGAGTGGAGAAACCCGAAAAAAGGGAAAGAGCCAGAAAAAGTGATAGATTTGGAAGAAAGCACGAGTGGAGAAACACAACCAGTGACTGCCAAGGACACGGTGCACAAAGATGAAGAACCAGAACTACAGACTGAACCGGTACAGGAACAAAGACCAGAGACGGTACCAACAAATGCTGACTCATCTGCGAATCACATACCGAGGGCTCCATCAAGGAGGATTCCGTATCCAAAACCTCCAACAAAATCGTTAAAGGACCTAGAGGATGCCAAATGCAAGGAAATGATCGAGCAATTAGATGTGAAGATGAATTTGAATGAAGCTATTCATATGATTCCCGCACTCAAACGTTATATTAAGGCCTTGGCAACGTCCCGACTGACAGATAAGGCGATTTCATCAGGATCACTAGAGAGTGCAGTGCTATTTGTCAGCAAGGGAAAATCAAGGAGATGGACGATCCAGGGAATTTTGTACTCTCAGTAGTAATCAACTCTGTCACCTTCCCGCGATCACTATGCGATTTAGGCAGCAGCGTGAATTTAATGCCTCACTCAGTCGCAAAACGCTTAGGCCTGACAGGATTTAGGAAAACAGAGATTTCGTTGGTATCTACGGACCGTTCTGTTAAGAAGCTTGTAGGAATCCTTGATGTCGTGAAGGTAACAGTAGGAGGAATGGCACTCTTATCAGAGTTCGTGGTAATAGACATGGACCAGGAACCCAAGGATCCACTCATACTTGGTAAACCCTTCTTATGCACTGCAGGTGCCATGATTGATGTCAGAAAAGGGAAAATATACCTTCAGTTGGGGGATAACTGCGAGCTTTAAGATGAACGAGTTGCTTCAGAAACCTATGATTGAAGGACAAGCCTTCCTAGTAAGGGACACACTAGATGACTTTGACAAAACTTTCGATTGGCTCATGCAAGATCCCTTAGAAATTGCCATGATCAACACAGGAGACGAAGAAGATACTATGAGTAGAGAAACCCATGAATACATCTATCTGTTAGACTAGACACCGATCTGCGAAGCGGACGCTTCATTTGAAGAATTACAGCAGGAAATAAGAGAATCCGATCGGATAGCGGGACCATTCGATCGGACCAGCATCAAATTCGACTGTCAACATCATCATGATTAAAGCTGCGAGACTTATGGAATTCAATCCGACCGAATAAAAGTCAATCCGGTCGAATTGGACCAGAATTTGTGAAATATGTGGATTTTCAAATTTCAAATCAATTTTTTTCTTCTTCTTCCTCTTCTTCTTCATTCGTCTCCTCGTCGCTCTACGGTCTTTTTTTTTAATAAAGTCTAACTCCTTTAGTACTTTTGTGTTTTTCATCACATTTTTTTTTTCATTAATAAAAACATGAAAAAGAGTCCACCTTAAGTATATAAAAATAGAAAAAAAAAACGAGATGAAGAAGCGAAATCTCATGCTTAATTATTCTCCTTTTAAAAATATGAAAAGAGCTAAAAAAAAAAACCTAAAGATGTTAATGATATTAGCCATATCAATGATTTTTCTGTAAAACAATGCAAGAAGAACTATATTCCAGCATTATATTTTTTTTGGTAATAGACCGATCATAAGTAGCTTTAAGACTTAGTTTACAAATGTAAATTTCAGGACCGGCACTGTTTGCGACTTAAAGGACATGAGTTATTACCTCGAACCAACCAGTCGAGAAAACAATTTTTATGAAACCAATGGGAACAATTACGGATTTGAACACACGATCCCTCCAACATATCCTCCAAAAAGATGCCACATGTTGTCTCTGGTACTTCTTCTCTCGATGTTGCCGAAAAAACAAGGTTACAAGGCACTTCTTTTACCAAATAAAGGTTAAAAGGCATGATGTGTTGCTTTAGTGTCAATATGACAAAAACTTTGATGAATAAATGTTGTTCTTGCGAGTCAAAACTTTGAGCCTTGACAACAATCTGATCAGATATTTGTTTAGAGATGAAATGATCGCGGAATTGGCTATGGACAAGTTGATAAATTTCGTCTGGATTGAAATTTGGGAAATCCAAAAAGATTAGTGGGTCGGGAGGAGGAGGAGGAGAAGAATCGGGGTAAGATTGGATAATCTGATTGTTCTCGTCTATGATAAAATACTCATATGCTTTTTGTTGTCTAATTAGTACCTTGTTTAAAGATCCAAACAATGAAGATTGAGAACAATAAAGATCCAAACAATGAAGATTGAGAACAACCCATTACATCAATATCGAGTTTGAATTCTTCGGAATCTATTGTTTCCCTCGTAGTGAAACTATTATAGAATCAAAGAGAAAAAGATAGCTTTTCAGAGAGTGATTTGTTGATTAGACATAAAGCTATAAAGAATTGAATTTTGTAATGTTATATTTGTAGAAGGATAAAAAAAACTCACATTATCAATTGTTTTACCGGTGTGATTATAATTTCCATTTTCCATGATTTTCTTTTTTATTAGTATTTTTTGTTTTTGTTATATTTCCTTTTCTTTCACTTTTGTAAAACTAGGATGAAAAAAACTAATTACATTTAAAAAAATAATTTAACTAGTGAAAGTTCAAAAAAGCTCTTTTTGATTAATATTTTTTTTTAAAAAACTTATCATCGTCATCGATTAATATAGTCGCGTTTTTTTTAAAAAAAACTACTGGAAATTAAAAAAAAAACTCTCTTTCTAGTTATCTGAAAAACTTAATTAATAACCTTAAAAGTAGTTATCTAAAAATCTTTAAAAATTTTGATGCCCTAGAAAAAACCCTAAATCTTGATGCCTTAGGCGTACGATTAAATCGCCTGCCCTCTGGACCGACTACATGGCGACATAAAGGACAACTGTTATGACCTCCAACCAACCACTCGCGAAGACAATATGTATGAAAACAATGCGAACAATTACGGATTTGAACCCACAGTCCCTCGGACATATCTTCCAAACAGATGACACATGCTGTCTTTGTTGCTTCTCTCGATGGATGAATTGTTGTTGAGAAGAATCCTTCTATCCGGTTGAAAGAGTCGGTCAGCCATGACGATGACGACTCATCAGGCGGCCGAAGTGATGTGATTAAGGATTCTTCTGTCTAATTGAAAGAGTTACTCAGCCATGACGATGGCGACTCATCCGACCTTGTCGTGGAATCAGGATGTGACGGCGACTGTATCATAGGTCCAGTTGCCAAAGACGGTGGTGGACTAGGAGATGAGGACGTCACTGACGGGATCTGTAAGGGATATGATCTTGATCCCAAGCTTAGGGAAAGAGGACAATGATTGTCGTCTTCATCTTGTAGATTAGTAGGAAGATGATCTTCGTTCATTTTTTCTTTGTAATGGTTTGAGAAATTTGGGTTTACAAAAAGAAGATTCAACTCAGTGTTTTTGTTCTATGTGATTGTGATCGTACACTTTTAACTTTTATAGGGAAGCAAGAGAATAGTCTAGAGAAAAAAAAGTGATTTAAATTTTGAAATTTTGGTGGAGAAAAAACCAAAATATTTTCTAGGAAATAACAAACTAATGTATATCTTCAAAAACAAACCATTATCCTATTTTAAATTAGATCTTGAATTAATTTAAAATTCAAGAAATACCAAAATATCCTAACAGGAAATATCATCTTTTCAAAAAAACAAATCAACTACACTTATTTTTCACTTATCTTAACAAAAAATATCACCTTAGCTTCTCTAAATATTCAAAAAAAATAAATGTAATCGTGAGTTTTACATTATTACTATTTTTATTGTTTTAAATATATTTAAATTTCAAAAATTTATTGGGAAAACAATTTATTTTCCCACGAGAAGTATGATATCCTATTCTATAGCCACAAAAATAACACCTCATCTTAATCCCATCAAACAAATATAAATCTCTATTCCCCATCAATTGAAACTTCAATGTCTATTCCCCCTAGATGGTTTACTGTTTAGTTAACCAATAAAATTGGATTTATGATAACCAAAACCACCTTAACCAAATTTAAACCACAATTTTTTTTTTTTTAAAAAAAGGGAAGACAAAGAAGCCGACAGTTGTTTTGTTCTTCAATAGATTTTGCGATTCTCTCCTTCCCGGCGGCATGAGCCGTTTCCCTCTCTGATGCGGCCACCAGACGGCGTGGGGGGAGTTGGCAGTTCCTCATCTCTTTTCATCGGAGGATTTCTCCAACCTTCAGATTCCGTCGCTGGCTTTGGTTCTCCTCGATCTCGGCGTAGCTCTCTTACTCATTCTCCGCGTGTCTCCGATGTGGCTCCGGCTATATCTCTCTCGATCCGGTGACGATCACTCTTTATTTCTGGTAAATTATGGGATTCTCGTTCCTCTTTTAAATTGATTTGTGAGTCTGTTTTGGTATGTGATGTTGAGTTTGTCTGTGATGCTAGGATTAATAGTGTTGATGGTGTGGTTGGGGAGATGAATCGTGGTGCTGAGGCTGGTACTTTAACCCGATTTCAGATGAATTGTGATACTTGTTTCGTTAGTGATGTTCGTGATGCTGGTTTTGTTAATCGTGATGCTGGTTTTGTTAGTAAAAAAGAGGACCTTTTGGATTCTCATTTAAGTACCCATTGACGCCATTGTGGTCTCGCGACAGATAAGGAACTGCATCGAGGAAACAAATTGGGTTGCGTTTAGATGATGCCATTGATTCCGGCGATTCGAGGAGACTAATCGTGGAGGAGACGTCGGTGGAAATGGCGATCGATAGAGAAAATGGGAGCTGGGTTATAAAGGATGAAGATGATGATGAAGAACATGAACATGCGATATCAGTTTGGAAGATGAACATGTGATTTTGGTTTCTTATTTCATTAGATTCGTTCGTTCTTTTTTTTTTTAATTTGTGGTTTAAATTTGGTTAAGGTGGTTTTGGTTATCACAAATCCAATTTTATTAGCTGATTTAACATTAAACCAATTAATGTGGAAATAGATATTGTACTTTAGTCTAGTGGAAATTAAGATGAGGTGTTACGGCGATCGGATAAGTTATCGTATTTTTCGTGGTAAAATAGATTGTTATCCCAAATTTATTAGAACGAAAATGATGGATTTTTTTTTTAAAATAAAATAATCTAATATATATCTTCAAAAACAAACTAATATGTCATTTTAAATTAGATCTTGAATTAATTTAATGTTCAAATAATACTAAAATATCTTAACAGACATATCATCATCTCGAAATATTAAAAAAAAAACTATTTACACTTATTGTAAATTTATCTTACTAGTAAACATCATCTTAACAGAAACATCATCTTTTCTTAAAATGCCATTATGATTTAATTATTAGGGAATACAACCTATTTACCCATGAAATATAGTTATATCATAATATTTCTCGACGAACTATTGTCCTCTCTTTATATTCCCATGAAATGAAAGTTGTAGACTTATTTGTCCATGAAATGAAAGTTGCAGACTTATTTGCCCATAAAATGAAAAGACTTATTTGTCCATGAAATGAAAGTTGCAGACTTATTTGCCCATAAAATGAAAGTTGCAAATTTACTTGTCCACGAAATTGAAAATTAGAATTTCAATTTCGTGGGAAAATAAGTCTGCAATTTTGATTTCATGGGAATATAGAAAGAGGACAATAGATCGTGGACAAATATTATGATATAACAATAGTTCGTGGGTAAATAGGTTGTTTTATCTTAGAGTAATATGATATAACAATATATGATATAATATATGATATAACAATAGTTCGTGGGTAAATAGGTTGTTTTATCTTAGAGTAATTATGACAAAAAAATATATATATTATTTTACTAATTATAAAGTATTTAGATTGAGATTCATCGCCCTTAGCGATAAATTTGGATTCATCGCCCTTAGCGATAGATTGTGATTCATCGCCCTTAGCGATTGATTGGGTCGCGAGTTGCGACAGATTGAAGATGCGTTGAAGAAGCTATGCCGATTGCAAGTCTCTGGACGTCCTTTTTTCTTCAGATCTAGTGTCACCTTATACGCTCAGGTATAACGCTGTCGCTCGGGAATAACGCCGTTATCTTAATGACATGTCCAATCTCACACATGTTACCACGTATGAGCTTGCGGGAATGTGTTAAGAGAATTGAAGATATTGAAGATTATCAAAGAATTTAAAACATTGTGAAGATATTCAACAATAATGAGAATATTCCAGAATATCTTCATTTACGGATATTTACATTTATTGTTACCTTTATTTTAGGAAATTAGATATGATATTCTCTCTATAAATAGAGATGTGATTGTAACATTAACACTTTTGTGTTCTTAGTCTCATCAATTTATCAATTAGAGTCAATTGAAGATGATACAGCTTAATCTAAATACTTTTTATTTGGTTTTCTAACTATTGCACACTTTCTTGGTTCGTTAGTTAAATGAATCGTCTTGTATACTCGGGTATCTATGTTGAGGACCCATTAACTCAAATGAATTGACTTGATTCACGTTTCTTCTGCTTCTATCAGCTACAACTGGAAAATGTTGAGAACCCATTAACTCCTCGAATGAATTTACTTGATTCACGTTTCTTCTTCTTCCGCGTCCATCAGTTACAGCCGCCGAAAAATGTTGAGGAGCCACTAACTCATCAAATGAATTATCTTGAGTCGTTTGATTCATGGTTCTTCTGTTTCCATCGGTTACAGGCCGTAAATGTTGAGGAGCCATTAACACGTCAAAAGAATTAATTTGAGTCATTTGATTCATAGTTCTTCTGTTTCCATCGATTCGCGCTTCCATCAGCTATCGGTGGCAATTCTCGAGGAGCAGCAAATTCATCAAAAGAATTAATGTGCATACGAGGATGCTTGTTCTTTTTACCCATTGTTTATTTTTTGTTTTGTTTTCTTATAATGATTTCTTCCTTAAAATTTACCTCCATATTTATAATAACTCTTAACATCTCCATAGGTCTAACTTCCATTTCATAAAATTGGACAGTTTCCAAATAATTACCAATGATTCTCTCAAATATACAATTTTTATTTTTCTAATGGACAATTTTTTTTTTTTTCAAATGGAAAATTTACATATTTCTCAGTGATGAATATTTCTGAGTGTGGACAATTTTCATATATTCTAATGGATCATTTTCATTTTTTCCAAATATACAATTTCTATTTTTTTCTATGTTCTTCAACGATCGAATTCCACTTTTTCAGATGGACAATTTTCTATATTTTCTACATTGATGCAAAATGTGTATGCACATTAAATTTATTAACGTCTAGGCTCCGCCTAGTCTGTAACACCCCGTGTTACATGTAAAGCTTATTGCCGATATTTGGAGGTACCGAGGAGGCTGGGGTAGGTTGAGAAGCAGTTAAAAGGAGCATAGAGTGTGTAGAAGTTCCAGAAGGTCACTAGGGAAGTCGCTTACAGAGGGAAATTCTCTGTAAGGTCGTAAGTGATAGCAGGAGTGCCCAACTGATGAAAGGATTGACGCATTAAAAAGGTAGAAGCCAACTCTACGTTGTCCTGGAGTTTGGCAGAATTTGAAAGATTTCGGGGAAAATAACCAAATTTCCCCTGGGAAAGTCTACAGAGGAATTGAGCGTCCTGAGACTAATTAAGAAAAGTCATCAGAAGTGGTCCCAAGATCAGTAAGACGTGTCCCGAGGTCCCTTCAGAAGTGGTCCCAAGATCAGTAAGACGTGTCCCGAGGTCCCTGAGGTCATTGAGTATTTTCTGAAGCGTCAGGAAGCGGTGTTGCATCAGCTATCGGAGTCAGAACGTGCGTCGTGGACCCGAGCGGGGAATTTATACGCGCGTAATGGAAACGCCTATAAATAGCGGGAACACTCATTTTTCTCATAATTTTTTTTCCTCTCTTCGCTCTCTCTAGCCGAACTCTCTCTTCTCTCTATTCCGGCGAGGCGATTTCCGGCGGCGGCGACGACGACGGTTCGGTGGCGGAGCACGGTGGCGGCGGTGACTTTCCGGCGATATTTTCGACATGCAAGCGGCATGGAGAGTTTAAGATGGTGGTTCCATTGGCATAGGCTGATCGTAATTCTAACGAGCCATTTGGCTAGAAATTAAAGAAGAAAAGTGGTGAGTGTCGTGGGTCAGAGGAAATTCGAAGAGAAGTGAAATCGGTGGTGAAGCGGTGACCGAAAATAAAGAATAAGAGGGGAGAAGAGTGAAAAAGCCGGGGGAACTAAGGGAAAGAGAGAAACCGAGAGAGAGAACTCTCGGTTGTGTTCGAGGGAGAGAAAGAAGAAAGGGAGAGAAGAGGAGTGGCAGAGAAGAAGAAGAGAAAAAGGAGGTTCGAGGGAGAGAAAGAAGAAAGGGAGAGAAGAGGAGTGGCAGAGAAGAAGAAGAGAAAAAGGAGAAGGAGAAGAAACCGAGAAGAAAAGAAGAAGAAAGGAGGTTTCGCAGCAACCGAGAAGAAAGGAATAAGAAAGGAGGTTTTGCAGCGGAGGAGGTTTTCCGGTGAGGCTACGACGGCGTAGGGATCTTCCGGCAAGGAAAAAGAGGTTGATCGGATCGACGGGGTTCAGAGACTTCATTGGTAAAGGGTGAGTAAACTAGGTGCAAGCGTGGTCTATTTTGGAGCTCGGGGTCGGGGTTTGTGTTTACTTTTCAAAAATGCATTGTTGTTTATTTGCATATTGTAGCGTATGTGCATGCTCGTTTGTCATTGATTGCGGTTTGGGTTGTGTGAAAGGATCGGGGGTCGTTAGGAAACAAATAGCAGGTACCGAAAATTACTTGTACACTAGAAGTCCTAAAGTGCGTGTAGTATTTATTGCGTATCGAGCATGTGTTGTGTTGTTGTGCATATTTATGCGTAATCAGCATATAGGATGCATTGTTTGATTGTGTGTGTTGAAGGATTAAAGCCTTGATTGTGTGGCCAAGGAATTCGAAAAAGATAAGTGATTTCTAACTCTTGTGTGTGTGGGATTATTTGTGATTGCTTGCGTGTGTGGTAGTTATGTGTAGTTCCTAGCAGTGTTAAGGCTAGGAAGCTGTAGCTGGTGGCTGGGCGTAGTACTGCGGTTGTGCAGGTAAGAGATTACTTTCTATGTTAATGAAGGGTTAAGTGTGCTTGGGTAGTGGTCTAGCGATGAAAGGCTAGGGAAGTGGAAGTGGCGCACGAGGTTGGGGAGGTGGAAGTGTCAAGGAGAGTAACGTACATAGGAGGTGTGCGGTTACTGGTGGTGCAGTAGAGTAGCTGGAAGAGATCCACGGAGATGGTGGAGGCCAACTGTAGAGGCACGCGCGGGGAGCAATCGTATGTCTCCCCTGAAGGGCAGCCTGCGGTGCGGGACAGCGGGGAGATCGGTATTGGCTCGTGAGCCATATCGGTAATGGGATAGGTGGAGTCCCTTACGCGTAGGGACTTCTCTATCACATGGGATAGGTGGAGTCCCTTACGCGTAGGGACTTCTCTATCACCGTGCAAGGAGGATCGTCCCGTCTAGAAGGGGATCGCTCCGGAGCGGGTTGCCCGGGAGTGTGGGAACCACTCAAACTGAGAGAATGAGACTAGCGAGAGAGAGTTAGTTCCCAGAGTCAGGGGTGGAATTAGAGGTAGGGCTTCCTTCAGGCAATATTGACGGGGCTGCTGCGTGGATTGGGTGTTGCGCAGCAGTGTCGGCTGTATTATGCCAGGTAAGACCCATTGGGGGGTAGGTAGAGTTGTGGAGTGACGGGGATCTAGTGTTAAGGTTAGATGGTCGTGTGACTAGGGCTTGTTGTGCTAGTCGTTGCCAAAAGTGTGTTTGCTGTTGGATTGCGTATGGGCTGTTGTCGGTTGTGTTGTTGTTAGTTAGGATCCTCGGTGAGGTCTAGTGGTGTACACGAGAGTTCTAATGCAGGTTATCATGTTCTTGGTGATTATTGGTTCTTGCATTAAACCTCACGTGTGGATTTTCTAGATTGAGTAGGCATCATAGTTATCTGGGGCGGGTAGTGTTTACTCACTCAGCATTTATGGTGACCCGAGCTCATTCTTTCAGGTGTGCAGGTTAGATGAAAGAGTCAGACGAGGATTAGTGATCGACGGCACTGTACTTCTTTTCGGGGGGTGTTGGAGGTTTTAATAAAACACCTAACGTTTTCCGCTGGTGATGTATTTGTGTGTGGTTTTCTTGGATTTATGACTTGTTGTTTTGTTAACTCTGATTTGAACTTAAGGTTTCCTTTGTTGTTGTGATTTTTAATAATTAAACCATGTCTGAAATTGATACAAGTCTAACCGCGGTAGGCGTACCAACGGTTCATTGGTTCCTTAGTTCATACTTAGGCGTACCAACGGTTCATTGGTTCCTTAGTTCATACTAAGTGGCTCAATGAATCGGGAAGTGGGCTTTATGCCGCTTCGAAGACCAAGAGACTTTCTCGGGTTGTGGCGTCGGATGCGGGAGCGGGGCGTTACATAGTCTTCGGTTAATTTTTATAGGCGCTAAACCATAATCAAACGATTAGTTATTACCTAATGATTTTTTTTAACATTGCTCACTTATTAATTTTGATTAGTCATTGGTAAATCCTTTATACTTTCGGGTTCCTAAACTTTAGATGGGCCAGTCACAAAGATAAGAATTTGAGTGCTCTAGAAGATTAGAAAGACAACACAGCTTTGTCTTCTCGAGAAGATTAGATAACTACAACATCTTAAGAAAGTTCATATTTTTTTGGGTATATTTGTTTCCGTACGTATTTAATTAATTACAAAGTTGTGATATCTTCACCACAATCTCAAAATCTGTGGTTGGTTCATGTTTGAGCATTGTCAAATTTTTAATTTCTTCTGTTTAACCTTTGGTTTTATTCCAAATTTTAACGAATTCAGTTGATTTTCATTAATTTTGAAATCATATCAACTCGAGACCAATTAAATCTCTACTTTATTAAGCGATTAATTTTGAAATTCCTACTTTTAAATCTTTCTAACTATTATATATAAATTTTTTTTCAACCTAATCCAATGGACTTAACAATTCCCTTTAACAATATGGAGAACATAGTTCATATAACATTTGACATGTTTGTAATCTAGTGGGTAGAGTAATTTAATTCTAACTAATAGATTCAAATTCAATAGATCACATAAATCTTAACAATTGACGCGTCTTGGATTTGAGAGAATAGATTTGAAACAGAAACATGTGTTTCTTGCTGATGATTGAGGAAGAGAAAGGAATGAGTTGTGTAATTGATGAGAGTAAGAACACGAAAGTGTTTAGGAAGAATTCTTATTAGTTTAGGAAGAATTCTTATTAGACTCTCATAAAAATAATGTTACAATCACGTCTCTATTTATAGAAAGAATATCATATCTAATTTCTAAAATTAATGTAACAAATATTGTTGAATATCCTCATCATCTTCTAGATTCTTGATAATCTTCAATTCTTCTAACACATTCCCGTAAGCTCATACGTGGTAACAAATGTGAGATTGGACATGTTTTTAAGATAACGACGTTACACCTGAACGCATAAGGTGAAACCGGATCATAAAAAAAACGATGCCCATAGACTTGTAATCGGCATAGCTTCTTAAATGCATTTTTAATTTGTCGCAACTCGCGACCCAATCAATCGCTAAGGTCGATGAATCCCAATCTATCGCTAAAAGCGATGAATCCCAATCTATCGTTAAGGGCGATGAATCCCAATCTATCGCTAAGGGCGATGAATCCTAGTCAATTGTTTAAGACGATGAATCCTAATCAATTGTTTAGGGCGATGAATCCTAATCAATCGCTAAGGACGATGAATCCTAATCATATCAAAATCACAAATAAGGCAAAATTTGAAACTGATTCATAGGGTTTTTCTTCAGAATAAGAAACCTCAATCCTACTACCCACAATTTAGGATCTAGGCTCTGATACCATGATAAATTGATGAGAGTAAGAACACGAAAATGTTTAATACCATGATAAATTGATGAGAGTAAGAACACGAAAATGTTTAGGAAGAATTCTTATTAGACTCTCATAAAAATAATGTTACAATCATGGAACACGAAAATGTTTAGGAAGAATTCTTATTAGACTCTCATAAAAATAATGTTACAATCATGTCCCTGTTTATAGAAAGAATATCATATCTAATTCCTAAAATTAATGTAACAAATATTGTTGAATATCCTGATAATCTTTTAGATTCTTGATAATCTTCAATTCTCCTAACATAAAAGGTAAATGCAGCCATTGGATAGATAAAGTAAATACATATATTGTTATGCAATCTAGTAACACAAAGTTTCAAACCATCTTGAAAATTTGAAATTATTGAATATCCAACTAAGAAAATAAAAGAAACTCAGAATTTCAAGAAGAAAGACTTAGACATCACTGATGAAAGAGAAGATTAGTAGGGTGAAGCATCCTGCAGAGACCTAAATAAGTTAGGTAGAGAATACGATCAAGAGCACTAGTTCTATGGATCTTGGAATGTTTGTAGTTCTTGAGCTGCTTCAATATACAATGACCCAATGTTTGTCCCAATAGCATAAACAACCAATTCCTCTCACTCTTTCTTTTAGCAATCTTTGGGTTCATAGTTTTTTCATGTCCACAAATATCACACCTTCGTTTTTCTGGTTTTATCCATATTGTAGGAGCTCATTCCCTCATTTCCGATTTCCTCCTTAAGAAAATCATCTCCAACTCCGCAAAACTCTCCCTTAGACTGTAGCTTACCTGCAGGGTCGGTCTTAATATATATAAAACCACAATCTAAAACGAAAAAAATAGGTTAGTATTATATAATTATTTGAATAATCGACCACTCCTGCTTACCTGATATGCTTTCCCACAGTAGATGCATTCTACATCTCCAGTGATAGTTGTGATTTGATTGAATTCGAGATACTTTAGGGTATGAATCCTCCCTTTTTCATTCGTTGCCCATGGAAAGGGATACTGAATCGTTCTGGAACTATTAACAATGTTTCCTGGAGTTTGATTTGACGATGAAGACTCATGAGGAGGCAACTGAATTTTTGTTAAAAAGGATCCTCCTGTATGTTTGAAAGAGTTGATCAGCCATGACGATGAAGAGGCTTCAGGATGTGAGGGGGATAGAGTCATAGGTCCAACTGTACAAGACGGTGTTGCTGCAAGACGAGGAGGTGATGTCACTGGTGGAATCTGTATGGGATATGATTTTGATCCCAATCTTAGGGAATGAGGAAGATGATCATTGTCTTCATTTTCTTCGTGCCTCCATCCTCTATCCTTGATGATTTCGTTCATGGTTTCTTGGTAATGGTAAGAGAAATTAGGGTTTACAAAGAAGATCAAAGTCAGTGTTTTTCCTCTATGTGATCATACACTTTTATAGGGAGGCAAGACAACGACGTAAGAAAATAAAGGTTATTCAAATTTTGAAAATTTGTTGGAGAGAAATCTAGCGAATTACCTATTCACTACAAGAAAACATGGCTTATTAAGACGCCCATTTGGGACACACTTTTGAGATGTTGCAAATAGGAGGTGTATTTGAGACGCATAAAAGTCGACATGGGTATTAGTGTCCCATTTTGAGACTCGAAATCCGTGTGTTGTGAACGTGTCCCAAAGTTAAGGACAAAAATGTGACGCCTTCCTTATACCGAGTTAGATATTAAAACCGAATTAAAAAGTTCTGCTGAAATTTATTACATATCATATTAATACTAACAAACATTGATGATAATACATGAGATACGTTAAAAATACAAAATACTTATTAATTTTTGGTTTACATATTATTTATTGGCACTGTCATCGTCAGATGCACGGTCAGACATATTCGAAATATCGTCATTGTTATGGTCAGGTGTTGGTTTCTGCATGTCTGAACTACCTTCACCAACCTCGTACATAGACTGACATATAAACATTAAACTTTGAAGGCGTACATTTTTTTGTTATTTTTAAAGTCTTCACTACAATTTGTATGTGTCCCACAGCCAGGTGGCCAGTGGCATCTAGCAAAAACCAATAGACAACGTCGCATCATTATAGGTTCAGAATTTCCGTAAGGTTGAGGGTTACTAGGCGGAATCACTGCTATTTGTTCTTGTGGTTCAAGAGAAACAATGTTTGTATCACGATGAATTTCATTGTTGTTTTTGCAAGAATCAGCATCACTTTCGTCTCTCGAAAGATCCTCCATTGGCTCTTCTTCCGATTCCATTGCATAGCCATGAAAATTGTTCCACTCATGGGGATTAATTACTTGATCTGGGTTTGGTTCTGCCATTTTAGAAGGATAGAATGTTGTAGTGTAAAAATGATAACTATTTCGACATATATTTATAGAAGTTTTTTTTTGTTTGGGACATGTATGAAACGCAAGGTCATATATGCGTTGCAAAATTCCCAATGTATTTGGGACGCACTTTCAATCAAATTTTAAATTTGGGAATCTATAGAATGCAGCGACTTGTCAATCATAGCAAGGCAATGAGATAGTATTGAGACGCTGTGTCTTATGTGTGCCTCAATTAAGAGACAAATTTAGGATATTTCGTACTTTATTATAAAGTAACTGACATGAGTATATAAACTCAATGACGAGAGTATTATATGACGAAGATGATGTGGTATCCTTTTGGTGTCCAAATTGTCCGAGTCCTTTTTGCGTCCCAACTTCTTTAAAAGACTATAAAAAATTTATTACGTAATAAAATATTCCGAATTTCCGATTATTTGGTTTACAATTACAATTATTACTTAATAAAATATGCACATAGTGGCATAAGAATTGATTTATTTTCCACATTCTTTGCACAACGAACTACATTTGAAATGAGGAACTAATATTTTAACCATGGTGTGATTTGTTATCTGCATCGGTTTGAAATGAGGAACTAAATCACAACGGTCCTTTCCATCATGAAGGTGAACTGCATCGGTTTCATCCTCCAATTTCTGAAAAAATGCAATGGTCTCGTTTATTTCTTCATTCCATTTCTTAATAACTTCAGGAAGTTGTGAGTCTGATATTTGACTAACAGTTGGAGTTTCTTCGGAAGATGTGAATGTGTCAAAATTAAATTTCGACATTGATAATTTTTGTGAGTTTTATTGAATTTGGACACATTAGTGTAGGGAAAACAAGTGTGACAAATTTGAGACGCGGTTAGTCATTTCGTAGGTATCCAGAGTAGCATGGCATGGGAAAGTCTCATATTGCGACGCGAAAGTGACGCCGATGTCGTATTAGCGTCCCAAAGACCTAGGGATTATTTAGTAGGTTCGTAGGTTGCTTGGTGTACTATAAATCTCAGATTGAGACACCAATGAGACGTTAAAATTACGTCACAATAGCATTCCAATCGAAAGACGTTAAAAGGACGCAACAATTTTTTTTAGGCAAAAAAAATATTTGAAGCAAGGTGATATGCCTAGGATTTTACCCATTCTAACGTCTACTTTGCAGGCATATTGATATCCTTTTGTGCAT
>CM071716.1:38564155-38577398 GCA_036630335.1 Physaria fendleri | reverse complement strand
AGATATTCAGCTCCAGATCTACAGAGTTGTTAGCTTACTTTTTGTAGAAGTGAGTGATTGAGTTTCTTCTTGTACTAATGTTGCAGGAGCTTAAGAGTGTCATTCGGGCAATTCCAGAGATTGAAGAACTTGTTGGGAGTGAGGAAGCAAACCAAGTGTTCTGCATCAGTGAACATGACGAGGAAAAAGTGAAATTTGTTGTGCGAACTATCTTCACCTTGCTAATGTCTGCAGATCCCGAGACAACAAAGAAAATCGTATTCAAACTAAAACGCCGTCTGCATCTGGAAAGTCAGGTCAGCCATCTAACTGCCCTGTTATTTCTGTAATTATATTTTTCTCTTAATTTCCCTGTGAATGCCATTGCCCGAAACTTTCTGAATTTGCGCAGGAACGCCAACTAACAGACAAGGAACGACTTGTTCTGAAGCTAGAGAAGCAATATCCAAATGATATTGGAGTCATATCAGCATTCTTCTTCAACTACGTGAAGCTCAACCCCGGCGAAGCCTTGTACCTCGGTGCAAACGAGCCCCACGCATACTTATTCGGTGAATGCATTGAGGTCATGGCAACTTCAGACAATGTAGTACGAGCTGGGCTCACTTCAAAGCCTCTGGATATTCAAACTCTTTGTTCCATGCTCTCATATAAACTGGTAAAACTTAAAAACCATAACTCGATATCACTGATTGGTTACTGAGGTCTTGTTATTTCCGAGTTCAGGGCTATCCTGAAATCCTGAAGGGATCAAGAATTCGACCATACATCACAAGATACGTCCCGCCTTTCGAAGAGTTTGAAGTTGATCTATGTGATCTTCCTTGCGGAGCTTCAACAGTGTTTCCTTCTGTTCCAGGCCCTTCTCTTCTGCTTGTACTCCAAGGTGAAGGAAGAATGTCAACAGAAGCTTCAGCAGATGGGATTACAATGGGAGATGTTTTATTTGTTCCTGCAGATACAGAGATTCACTTGAGGTCTTCATCTGACTTGAAGTTGTACAGAGCAGGAGTGAACAGTAGGTTTTTGTATTCTCTATAGTCAAAACTACACACACAAGTTTCTTATACTCAAATATTTGTCTTATTTAATTTATGTGTTATTTCATATTTGTGCCTAGAAATTTCAAATTTGATGTTGGAATTTGTTTAAAATTATATTTCTATTGAATTCTACTAACACAATATGGTCTGGATTTAAGCATCAGAGTTTATAACCTAAATGGGCCGTTAATGGGTTTTAATATCAAGAAGCCCATAATAACCAAAACAAATAAAAGAACATGTATGCATTGCTTATCTTATTTGGACAGTTCGTTTTAAGTTACATCATCCATATAAATTGTACTACTATTGATAGCTTCTGTGTTTTTTAGCTGTTTCTCTTGCAACCCTTATCGCCGCTATCTCATCAGGATTATTGCAGATCTAAGGTTATCTTCTTCGTTTTTAGTATAGTCAAATTTAAGATACTTCTGTGTTCTTTTAGATTACTATTTTCTGTATGAAAATTTGTTTCGATTAGTCATTCTATTAGTTGTCATTTTCTGTTTTTGCAACACCCTTTTTATATCCAAATCTCTCTTTTTTTTAAATGATCCTTTTTTTTCTTCAGAGAATTTTTTATAATTCATGGTGAAAAGAAAACTGGACGAATTTAGGGGAATTTTGTTCAGATTTTAGTTTTTACCAATGTAATTCTGGAGTTTTTTTTCTTCTGAATTATACATCTTTGTGAGGTTGTTTCTATGTTCTGAAAAATCTTCTTTTTTTCTTTTGATGCACAGATTAGGCGTTCTTCTGGAGATGAATCATTGTAAGCTTCAGCAGAACGCCTTGATCATGGAAGATTCAAGAGGATTTGTTTCTTCTATCTATTCTGTTCCAACTGAATCTGTTGTTTGTCCTAAGCCCCTTAGATTGTTACACCATAGGTATGGTTTTCTTCCAAATATCATATTGAATTTTCATTACAGAGTGTTTGATTTTGTTTTTTTTTTGGTTTTGGGAATGATAGTCAATCTGGAGGAGTAGCTGATATGTCTGATTCAAAAGCTGAGGTCGATCTTTTGGACATAATTCGTAGAAAGGTTTGTCTCTTTAGTCCTAAAATGGTGTCTTCCTTTGTCTGAATCATATTTTGTTTGAATCAATGTTAAGCTATATAGTTGCTTCAATTTGCTTATTATTTTTCTGAATTATAATTCAGTTTCATATTTTGTCATTCATTAGATTTCACATGATGGTTTTCAAAACTTCTCATTGCTTTGGTTTGCATATCGAATCGAATTCAAGCTCTATAGTAGCTCATAAAAAGTTTAATCTTTTATTGAATATTTAGAGACATTTGTTCATATGTTTCGTAATGAGGTCTAACATCAAGACATTTTCTTGTTTTTGTTATGTAGGAGGAATCAGTAACATTTATAGCTTCATCACCCCCATTTTTCCTTGGGTCTCCCCCGAGCAGAACAACTAACCCGATAGCTAAAGATGCACGCTTTGGAGATGAGAAACTCAACACAGTCTCACCCTCGCTTTCGCCTTTTATCCCAGTAGCTTCTCGGGTCAAAGGAGGAGGAGGAGGTTGTGCTAGAATGAAGTATGGGGTGAAACCAGCAACTGTTAGAGTAGAAGGATTTGATTGCTTGAACCGAAACCGTCAAAACTCAAGCATTCCTGCCATGGCCTAGACGACAAAGAAAAACAAGAAGAAGAAGGAACCAAAGAGATTCACAAAGTGTACATAAATTTCAGAATCAATACTCCATATTTTTGAAGCAGGTATATAAATCTATTTTAAAGAAGATGAGGAAACAGAGGATTCAAAAGGCTTTTACAGCAGTTTTCTGTTACTATAGTGATGTCTATATGTATATATAAATTGAGAGGAAACTTTATGTGTTTAAGTTTCTTCTGTTTTCTTGAGTCTTTTTTGTAACATATTTTTTTAAAGCAATTTGGAGTGTTGTTCTCTTTTGTATAGTAACGTTTCTTCTTCTTTTTTTGTAATTCTCAAGCTTTGTAAATTGTCTGTTTTTTTGACTTATTCGACATGTTAATTGTTTTGTTCGAACAAGCTTCTGTTTTGATTTATCTCTTTTAGTCTTTAGAGATTCTCATTGCCTTGTCCAAAAAACTATGGTTTATTCGCTTTTCGACAAAAGGACATTAGTTTCCAACATTAGTTCGAATCATTTGATTTAACGCAAGTTCGAAATATTTGAATTGGACTAAAAAAATATTTTATATATCAACCCTATGTAAAAACAAAAAAAAAATTAGGCTTAAATCCGATCTATACAAAGTTTTGTTATAAAAAATGTAACTATATAAATATTTTTTTTGGTAAAAAATTATATTTTTTAATTGCGTTTATATACATTTGTTGGAGTCCTAATAATTTTGGGAAATCTAAAGACATGGTAATGTTTAAAAATAAGGAGATTACGTAAGGATATCATTGGTTAAAGTTAAACTAATCAAAAGTGACTGATTAAAGATAATTATCTTTAATTATCTATAAAGGATTATTAAAATCAGGGTATTACAAAACCGTCGGCGAGTATTAGTCATAAAACCAGAAACCAGACAATAGTTTCAGACATAATTCAAAAAGCAGTATTGAGTTATACAGATTCTTTTCCAGAAAACCAGGAGCTATGCGTAGGTCCCACTTACGTGGCGACTCGATCAAATCTCAAACGCGCGTGCGTGTAAGCCACGTGACTTTAAAACCAAGTCACTTAAATGTGTAGTACACGGGAGTAAGGTAGAGAGTAAGGATCAATACAAAAAAAAGGCAAAACCTTGAACTAGGGGCAAGAAAAAAACAGCGGCGGTTCTGGGAAGAAAGAAGGATTTTGAAGAGTTGAAAAGACGGAAATAACCTTGTTTTTTAGAAGAAAACAGCTCTTTGTTCTTATCTTTGGTTTTAACTTTTTGTCTTCTTTCTTCTTCTTCTTCCCTTGGTTTTTATAATCTCATACCTCCCCCCCCAAAACCCAGGGGCTTCTTACTTCTTCTTTCTTATATAACAACAGAATCTCCTTCATTTCTTCCCATAACAAAAAAAAAAAAAAATTCCCATAACAAAAAAAAAAAAAAAGAGTCAAAGCCAAGAAAATCAAAAAATCATGCGATTGAGTTGTAATGGATGTAGAGTTCTTCGAAAAGGATGTAGTGAAGATTGTAGTATAAGACCTTGTTTAGCTTGGATCAAATCACCTGAAGCACAAGCTAATGCAACTGTCTTTCTCGCTAAGTTCTATGGTCGTGCTGGTCTTATGAACCTAATCAACGCTGGTCCTGATCATCTTCGTCCTGGTTAGTGCCCTTAGTGGTATTCTAATCTCTATTCCTTTTTTTTTGTTCAAAACGATGACGTTTTTGTGTTGGATCATTTTTTTAGGGATTTTTAGGTCGTTGTTACATGAAGCTTGTGGGAGAATTGTGAATCCGATTTATGGATCGGTGGGATTGTTATGGTCAGGAAATTGGCAGTTATGTCAAGACGCTGTGGAAGCTGTGATGAAAGGTGAACCGATTAAGGAGATTGCTTCAGACGCGGCGGCGATTGGTCAAGGTCCGCCGCTTAAGATGTACGATATTCGACATATCTCTAAAGATGATAAATCCGCCGCTGTTCCGAAAATTACTCGATCTAAACGAGTCTCTACCGTTGAATCGGAGGGAAAGTCTGGTGAGGTTAGTCATGAATCGTCTTTGAGTCATCAATCTGAAATTGTGGCGGCGGCTCATGAAGGTGAAAGCAGTGAATCGGAGGTTAATGTCTCGGAGGATTTGGCTGTTTCCGGCGAGATTAAGCTTGACCTAACTTTAGGGATTGAGCCGGTGTCACGTGAGTATGACGTGGTACCTGTTAAGAAGAGAAGGGTTGGTGTATTTGGCACGTGTCAGAAGGAGAGCACGTGTAAGACTGACCTTATGCTTTGAGCTCTATTGAAAAGTTTTTGCCCGCAACAGCTCCATTTCGGCTCGGTTCGGCCCGAGCCGGTAACTTTTTAATATAGTTTTTTTTTTTTCTTTTTAATTTTTTTACTTTCCCTTGTGACCAAAGAATAGTCTGTAACTATGTACAAACTTATTTACAGAGAGTAATTCAAGAATTGGTTGAGATATTTTTACTTTGGTTTATTTAATCTTTTCTAATAAAAGCCCAAAGTCAACAGTGCACTTAAGTGAAAATGATATGGGCCTATCTTATAACTTTTACGGTTATTTTGGGCCTAGATTCTAACGACTTTATGACGCGGCGTTTTTTTTATTGGATGAAACGGTTGACTTGTTGACCAGAAGCCATATACTATGGGCCACAGTCCAGATTCTGTATCTTCTTCCACTTTCGTACTCGGTACTCGTTTTCTCTCTTTTCGCCGGCGGTGTTCAATCTTGACGAATATTTGCCGGAGAAAACGGTCACTGGGAAAGGGAATTGCGTCGGTGAGAGAACATGAAAATATTTGTGAAAACTCTCACGGGGTTTCACTTCAAGATCGAAGTTAAACCTGAAGATTCGGTATGCGAGTTTATAGTCTTACTTGTTAATTGAGATTGCTGCATTCGGTATACGAGGCGGTTTCTTGATCTTCTAGAGGAAATTTTCTTAGAACTCTCGAAATTGCGGTTTTCTCGATTAAGTTTCTCGATAGAGTATTTGAGTTTAGAGGTTTCTTTGTTTATTACATTCTTTCGTGATTTTATAGTTAGTTCTTGCAACTGGACTGTGGTAATTTGGAGGTTTTCAAAGAGAATCTACATTATTTAGCAATCTTTGTGTATGTGTTTTTTTTTTTTTTTTTTTTTTTTTTTTTTTTTTTTTTTTTTGGCTATCTTGTAGTTATTTTGCTGTTTGTAGTGTGAAATTAGCTCATTGCTTGTATGAAACCATGCCCCTTATTCTTCTCGAAACTACAATTGGGAATTTTACAGTCTTTCACTTAACTGGGAGTTGTTCTTGCATATATGATTGTCAATAATTACATTCAGATTGCCGATGTCAAGAAGAACATAGAGACTCTAAGGGGCGCAGATGTATTTCCTGCTGCAAAACAAATGCTTATTCACCAAGGTAAAGTGCTTAAAGATGAGACAACAATTGAGGAGAACAAAGTTGCCGAGAACAGTTTTATTGTCATTATGATCCCCAAGGTGCGTTTTGGATTTGGGAAACAAAAAGAATTGTGTTTCTTTAGCCTTTTGATTATCCGGTTTTCATCTTTACTCTCTCGTGCTAAACATGTAGAGTAAACCTGCTTTAACTGGAGCGTCTAGTGTATCTGCTGGTACAAAGGCACAGCAGGTGAGTTGGTTATTGTGTTATAACAGCTAGTGTATCTGCTGGTACAAAGGCACAGCAGGTGAGTTGGTTATTGTGTTATAACAGGCTGAGATGTTGCATTTTGGGATTCTGGAAAAATTTTGCCTCGGCAACTAGTGAAACAAAAGTATCAAAAAAAAATTTAGAATTTACCTTTGGTGTTGGTTTAGGCCAAGTCAATACCCCCCTCAACATCACAGCCTTCAGTTTCCCATCAGACTGCGGCTTCTGTAGGAACGTGAGTTTTCAAGACAAGTACTTTCTGTTTGAAATTTCCTGGAATCTATCTGTGGCTCCATTCTATCCTAAAACTAATTTTCAATCTTCTGCCACTAATTCTTACCGCAGGCTAGTGGCACCTGCACCGACACGACCGCCACCACCTGTACCGACTCATCTGCTTACACCTTTAGCTGCAACCGAAACAGTGTCTGCACCTGTACCTGAACCTGCACCTGCAAGCACTCCTGCACCAGACTCAGCTCCTGTGGGGTTAGCATCTTTGCTATCTAAATATTCTACTCAACTCTGGAAACTAACATGTTTCCTATTTGTTTTGGTCGAGATAGTAATCAAGGTAATGTTTGCGGACAATCAGCATCAATTCTAGCTGCTGGGTGTGATTTAGAGAGTACCATTCAGCAGATTCTTGACATGGGTGGAGGAACCTGGAATCGTGACACTGTTGTTAGTGCACTCAGCGCTGCATCTAACAACCCCTCAAGAGCTGTGGAATATCTTTACTCTGTGAGTTAAAAATATTTTCTCTGAATATGTTGTAGATTCCATATTACTTTGTCTAAGAGGCATATTTTGGTCACTAGTCAAGATGTTTCACCAATTACTATTACTAGAATTTACTTCCTTGCCGTTGTTGCTGCTACTACCTTCTTTGTCACTAAGGGGACAGAATGTATATTTTTAATATAGAAATTTATGCCGTAGGGGATCCCTGGGCCAGCTGAAGTTCCACCAGTTTCTCGTGCTCCAGCTAGTGGTGGACAGCCAGAAAATCCTTCAGCACAGACTCAACAACCTGCAGCAGCTAGTAGTGAACAGCCTGCAACTACTCCAGCACAGACTCAACAAACAGCAGCAGCACTCGCAAGTGGTCCTAATGCAAATCCGTTAGAGCTCTTCCCACAGGTAATGCACCTTAACATAGAAAGTGGACTTGGACTTGATTATATATGGGTGTGTAACTAAAATGTACTCATTATCTTTGACAGGAGTTGGCAAATGGTGGAGGGAATCCTGACGCAAGACCACTTGACTTTCTGCGTAGCAGCCAACTGGTATAAACCTTTTTTCTTACTTATACTTAATTACAAAAGAGTGAATCTGAAATCAACGTGTAAACTATCATTCTGGTGTATATCAGTTTCAAGAATTCCGAGCCATGGTGCAAGCAAACCCTGAAGTTCTGCATGTATGTTAATCCAATTCACAGAAGAACTGAAATCATTGTGAATTTCGATTGAATATCGTTTCAAATGATGCTCCAAACATTTTCTGCAGCCTCTGCTTCAGGAACTGGGAGACAAAAACCCAAACGTGGTGAAGTTGATCCAAGATCACGAGCCTGACTTCGAACGCTTATTGAATGAACCCATTGAAAGAGGGGGTGAAAGGTATGTATAATCCTGGTGTTACTATGATTAAGAACCAAATCTTTCGGAGTCATTTGATTACTTAAACAGTTAACATTTTCTTGGATAATATGTGCATTATGTAATTCAGTAGCAACCTCCTTGGTCAACCGGGGGCTGTAATTGCAGAGCCACAGGAGATTGAAGTCACACATGAGGATGGTCAAGCAATTGACCGGGTATCTTTCTTGCTCCTGCTCCCTCTTTATTTCACTTTTAAAACATTGATCTTCGTTTTCCAAAAAAAAAAAAAAAAAAAATTACCTCTTTATTTCACTTTTAAAACATTGATCTTCGTTTTCCAAAAAAAAAAAAAAAAAACATTGATCTTCCACCCTTAAGAAGAACGTCTTTCTAAACTCTGTTTCACTTTGATAATAAACAGCTTGTAGCAATGGGATTCGACAGAAATCTGGTAATAGAAGCATTTTTTGCGTGTGACAAGAACGAAGAGTTGGCTGCAAACTATCTTCTAAATCACATGGATTAGTTCTAGTTATAAGTTTCTAGAAGACCCTTGTCATTTGTACATATGTTTTACCAAGTTCAAACCAGAGATATGTGCTTGACCTGGTCACTTTGAGTATTTGTATAAGGTCCATGGCTTAGTTCTTGATATGTTGTTGAATTTGGGACATTACTGTTAGTGTATATACATAAGTAGGAACAATATAAAAAGATCATTTTTTAAAATAGAGTTCCTTTATAGCTGTGTAATGTAATTTGGAAGTTTTTGCTCGAAGACATGTTAAAACCTACTTAGGTTAGGCTGTTTCTTAAGATTGTGATAGAAGTTCGGCTCCTCTCTTCTAGAGAATCCATTTTAGACACAGATCTTTTGACTGGGACTGGTAAATTACCAGTAGTAATGCGACAATCCTGTTCTAATGCTTGAAAGTTAACTGGTCTGGTTTGATGATATGCTTACAGCAAATTCAAATTCAAAATCTAACAGCCATCATGATGAGATTAGTGGTGACGGTGAAGGTTAGCCAATCTAGCTTGTGCCTGCATTTTACTTTGATTGTTAATATAATTTTTCTCTATATCTCCCTTTAATTTTTTTACTTTCTCTTGTGACCAAAAGAATAGCCTGCAACTTTGTAGAAACTTTTTTACATAGAGTAATTCAAGAATCGGCTTAGATATTAGTTCTTTGGTGGTTTCTCTAATCTTCTCTAACCAAAAGCCCAAAACCAACGGTGAATTAACAATAATAATAAGTGTATCATTTATGTGGAAAATGTTATGGGCCTAACGGCTTCATGACGTGGCGCATTTTTATTGGATTAATAAAGACTTACTTGTTGAGCAGAAGCCACAATCCAGTAGCGGGAACGCAAAGGTAGGGAGCCAGATTCTGTATCTTCTTTCACTCACCTAGTCGCTTTATCTCTTTTCGTCGGCAGTGATCAACCTGAACGGAATCTTTAAAGGAGAAAATACGATCACTGTGAAGGGAGTTGCGCCGGTGAGAGAACATGAAGATATTTGTGAAACCTCTCAAGGGAGCTCGCTTCGAGATCGAAGTTAAACCCCAGGATTCGGTATGCGAACTTATAGTTTCCTTACTTTTTAATTGACACGGTTGCTTTACGAATACGAGGCGGTTCCCCGATCTTGTAGAGGAAAGTTTCTTGTTTTCTCCATTAAGTTTCTCGATCGAGTATTTGAGATTAGAGGTTTCTTCGTTTACTTTCTTTCGTGATCAGTGACCCTCTTTCTCAGTAGAGTTACTGTATAGAATACTGAAGTCATATTTGAACAATATTTTTCTCAATGCTGCTTAGGACTTTTCGTTTCTCTGACTTCTTGAATACGTCGATGTTAGTTGCTCCCTTCCTTCAAAGAACAATCTTGCTCTGCACCATTTGTTTTTTTCCACTTTGCATCATTATTTGTTCACCTTTTATTCAATTCAGTTCAAGGATCACGATCACAATTACACATATTTAAAATGAATACTATAAAAAGATTTAAAAAAAAAAGATTCATACTTTATGAAGCTTTAATGATTATTCATGAAAGAGAAAAAGGTAAAGTAACCTTTTTTAGGGAGCCATAAAGACGACGGAGAACGAAACTGGTGAATTTCCCCAGAGCAAGAATGGCGAAAGTATGGGAGAATAAGATTAGAGAGAAATCGGTGAAAACTGTTGTGAGACCTGGAGGAGGTGATTTGAGGCTTCTTTTTTTACTGTCGAGAAAGAGTGATCAATTTTTATGCTTATGTGTAATTGTATATCATGTATTTTTCGTTTTCAAAAGAAATATAATTAGATTATAATATTTAAGAATTTTAATTAAAAATATATATATATATCTTATATAATATTTGGAAAATACAAATTCGATAAAAATCTTTTGTTTCCAAACTATTACATGTAGATACCATCAAAATTAAAAACATACTACGAAACTGGTGAATTTCCCCAGAGCAAGAATGGCGAAAGTATGGGAGAATAAGATTAGAGAGAAATCGGTGAAAACTGTTGTGAGACCTGGAGGAGGTGATTTGAGGCTTCTTTTTTTACTGTCGAGAAAGAGTGATCAATTTTTATGCTTATGTGTAATTGTATATCATGTATTTTTCGTTTTCAAAAGAAATATAATTAGATTATAATATTTAAGAATTTTAATTAAAAATATATATATATATCTTATATAATATTTGGAAAATACAAATTCGATAAAAATCTTTTGTTTCCAAACTATTACATGTAGATACCATCAAAATTAAAAACATACTTAAAAACCTTGGTGCAATCATAGTGGAGGGTACCGGGACATGGAGATCAATCAGACGACATCATAGTGGAGGGTACCTGGCCATGGATTCTATTGTTGCACTCTCGCCAAAGGTGGTAGATAGTGGTCTGGAAGAGTAGGCGATATATGGTGTTGTCACTCTTTGACCGTCTACTAGCAAATTTTTTACTGTTTTAGCAAGAAATATTGCTTCTTTCTTTTTTTCATCGGAGCTTTCTATAATGGAAATTTTTTACTGTTTTAGCAAGAAATATTGCTTCTTTCTTTTTTTCATCGGAGCTTTCTATAATGGTCTCCATCGGAGGAAGAGGAGGAGATCGGAGTTTTCGAGGATGGTCTCCAGAGGAGAAGGAGGAGAAGAGAAAAAAAAAAGAAAACATGAGAATGAGAAGGAGAAGGGGAAGGGGAAAGAGAAGGGGAAAGAGAAGGAGAAAGGGAAAAAAAGAAAAGGAAAAGAAAGAGTAAAGGAGAAGGAGGAGAAGGAGCAAAAGGATAAGGAGCAAAAAGATAAGGAGAAAGAGTAAGAGAAGGAGAAGGAGAAAGAGAAGTTGAAGGAGGAGGAAGAGGAGAAGTATACGAAAAAGGAGAATAAGAAGAAGGGAAAAAAAGGGGAAAGAGAACAAGAACAAACCTAGCTCCAAACCAATACGATTAATGACTATTCGGTTTATTCCATACATGTATTTTCAAATTAACTATACTATTTAGCTAGGAGCTTAAAGAAAGGGATCATTAAAGGACGTTCGCTTTGTCAGTTGTTCTTCACATTCAATTATTTTTCCAAAATTGCCACCAGTTATATGGCAAAGCAGGCTAAGCCTTAGAAGGTGATCAATCATATCCTCACTTTTTGTACCCTTTTTAGAATCTCCGTGCTTTAGCTTAAGAGTGTAATTTGATTGATATGAAATTATGATATTGCTACCACGATTAGGTAACTAAAGAAGATGTGATCATTTCTAGATCAAGACTTTAGCTAGCTACATTTCATAGTTATTAACTTCACGACGTTTTCGATGCAGTCCAAAACATTTAACTCGCCACAAAACGTCACGATGTGAAAAAAAGTCAATTGGGGAACGATGTGAACATGTCCGTTTATACTTCTATCATTTAAAGTATGTTTTATGTTCAAATAAATCACAGATAAGTTCCAAGGTTGAAGCAAGCACGTTTGATTATGACAAAGAGATATTACAAGAGTGGTTGGCTAAACTCTTTGGTGGTGTAGCTGTACTAACGGTATTGCACCCTCCTCTCTTAACACTGTTGTTCCAGTGTTAAGTCTAATCAGCGATTGATTAGGACAAGTTTATATAAAGTAGAAGAAGAAGAGGACGATGAGAGGAAGGGGAATATGATAATAAGAGGACGATGAAGAGGAAGAGGAAGAAAAAGATGAGGAAGAGAATGAGCAAGAAGAAGAGGAGGCAACAACATTCCGCCACCGGGGCAGCAACCACCGATCGTGAATCCACCACCGCCACTTGGAGGGAACTTAGCTCGATGAGAGGAAGAAGAATATGATAAGAAAAGGACGAGGAAGAGAAAGAGGAAGACGACGGGGAAGAGTGAGAAGAAGACGAGGAAGAGGATGAGGGAGAAGAAGCAGATAAGGAAGAAGAAGAGATAGAAAACGAATAAGGGTACGTGGGAGAAGATGAAGTAGACGAGAAAGAAGATGATGACGAGGACATGGAAGAGGACAAGGAAGAGGAAGAAGAAGAGGACGGGGAAGAGGACGAGTAAGAGGAAGAAAAAAAGGAAGAGAAGGAAGAGGAAGAGGAAGAGTAAGAGGAAGAGGCAGAGAAAGAGAACGAGGACGATGAAGTGGACAAAGAAGAGGGAAAATAAGAAGAGGAAGCAGACAAGGACGAAGACGAGGAATTGTGTTTCATCATATAAAGTCAGCAAGATAATAATCATAAAATAATATTAAGCGAATAATAATCGTGATTTTAAACAAATTAAATCTAATCTTTAAATCAAATGCCATAGACGCATATGTATCACATAACAACAATAATTCAAAATGACTTTATACAAACATCAAACAAATTGAAGATAAAATTATTTACATTAAAATAGTAAATTATGCATGTAAGTTGTTTTCAAAATAGTTAACAAAAGAAAAGAAATACTTAAAGTTGAGTTTTTACTCTCCATCCAGCCTATCCACGTAGGCAAAAAACGTCATCTTTGACGTCATTTTTCCATCGGTTTCCTGAAAAAAAAATCCAAGAGTCGCTCTTGATTACGCTTCGGACGTGGTCTTCGACATTGAATGATCCTTGAAACTCCTTCTCCACTATATTTACTCTCCCTTCTCAGACGATCGATTCATTCCTCATATTCCTCTCTTCTGTTGATTCCTCTTATCTGATTTCTATTTTTCGTTGTTTGATTTTCGTTATAGCCTGGTGATTTGTTTCTCTTATTCATTGATCCGTCTATTTGTTTTCGTTTGCAGGATTACTCTGAGGATT
>CM071716.1:38546262-38556790 GCA_036630335.1 Physaria fendleri | reverse complement strand
TTTTTTTTTTTTTTTTTTTTTGAACTGAGTTAAATGATGTTTATGAGTCGTTAAAACAAAAAGACTAAGATTAGCATATTGAGAGGAGTATTGGCATCAAAAGTGAATACGCAACATGTCCTAATGTAGAAAGGCCCCAAGTTTTTTTTTTTTTTTTTTTTTGAACTGAGTTAAATGATGTTTATGAGTCGTTAAAACAAAAAGACTAAGATTAGCATATTGAGAGGAGTATTGGCATCAAAAGTGAATACGCAACATGTCCTAATGTAGAAAGGCCCCAAGTGTTGCAGGATAAGCTCACGGACAGGCTCTCGGATTATATTCGTTACTCAGAAGAGATTAAGACGCGTGGATGGCTCAGATTAATTCATTTAATCAGCTTAATCAAGTTGGCTGACCAATAGGAGTGAAACACGTGTCTGTTTTATTGTTAATTCGTTGAGTTAAATAGCTCAAGTTTTTGTAAAAAACGCATTCAGAAAAGTAATTGCAATCTTAGTTCCGTTTTTTTCTTCTCAATCTCTTGAAGAATTGAGCTTGATTCGTTTAAGGATCCTTGGGGTTCTTTGCGATTAAGAGTGGATTCTTACTCTGTTAAGCAGAGATTTGAATTCGGGTTACGATAAAATTTCTGTTCTTGAACTCCAAGATCGGAATCGGTAGCAAAGGTATCAGAGCAGTTTTTTCCCAGGCGATTCTTGGAAGAAACTGAGAGATGGTGGTGGGCACTCGAGCGAAGCCGAACGAAGAGGCCCGTGAAGGAGATGAAGGTCTTCAAGGAAGAGTAAATCAATTACAACAATCCGTGGATGAAACTAACTCCGTTCTGATGATGCAACAATCCACAATAGCGGCTCAGACAGAGGCATTCAACAAGCGTATGGATGAAATTTGTAAAAGGTTAGATTCGCATAACTCTACTAGCAACAAGCGTATGGATGAAATTTGTAAAAGGTTAGATTCGCATAACTCTACTAGAGGTAATGGTTCGAACAATGGATCCAACAACAATCAAGGTTCTGCAATGGGTTCTAAACAATCTGGGGAAACGGGCAAGAATCATAGGAATGGTAACACAGGACCATATTCTTCCATAACTAGGATGGCTAGGTTGGATTTTCCTAGGTTTTCTGGTGATAACTTGAAAGAATGGTTATTTAGGGCAGAGCAGTTTTTTTCGATGGACGATGAAACACCCTACCATCTGAGAAGTAGGATAGCATCAGCGCATTTTGATGGAGAGGCTGCTATGTGGCATTATTCAAATAGCAAGGATAATGGTGTTGTGGACCATGACTGGGAGGTATACAAGAGGATGTTGAAGGACAGATTTGAAGATACTGAAGAAGATCCGGTTTTAGAGATGAAAGAGTTGAAAGAAACTAATGGAATTGTGGAGTATCACAGGAAATTCGAAGTGATCAAGGCAAGGTTAGATTTATCAGAGGATTATTTGGTCAGAAACTATCTTGCAGGATTAAGGCTTGATACTAGATTTATCAGAGGATTATTTGGTCAGAAACTATCTTGCAGGATTAAGGCTTGATACGCAAATGGCAGTGAGGATGTTCTTTCCCACAACCATACGTCAATGTTTGATACTAGGGAATATGCATGAAAAAGCCAATCCCAAAAGGAACTATGGTAACCAATGGACTAACAAAGAGCCAATGTCAAATAAGGGTCAAGAATACAAGGAGGAAAGGGCATTAGTTCAGCATAAGTACCAGGACAAGAAGAAAGGGTTCAATAACAATGGGAAGGGGCACAATCTGAGTCCAGAAGAAGAGGCAGATAGGAGATCCAAAGGATTATGCTTTTACTGCAACGAGAAGTGGTCCAGAGAACACCAGAAAACCCATAGAGGAGTGAAGCTTTTTTGGATAGAAGCAGATGATGGAGATGATGTTGTAGAGGAAGAAGATCAACCAGCGAATGGTGAAGAAGGAGTTTAAGTTGCTCACATATCTGTCAATGCAGTGGCTGGGATTAGCGACTATACTACAATGAGGGTTAAAGGAATGTACAACCAAAAGGCTATATATATTCTGATAGATCCTGGAGCAACCCATAACTTTGTGGACACACAAAAGGCAAAATCTTGGGGCTGTGAATTTAAAAATTCTCTTACCAGAGTGAGGTTAGCAGATGGTAGTAAGCTGGCAGTTGCAGGGAAGGTGGAGAAGTTTCAGTGGAAATTTCAGAATGAGAGCTTTGAAGCAGATATGTTAGCTATTCCCTTGGCCGGTTGCGATGCCATTCTTGGAGTTCAGTGGTTGAGGACCTTGAGTTGGGTCAGTTTCCATTTTGTTAAACTTGAAATGAGGTTCACTGTGGCAGGCAGAAAAGTGGTTTTACATGGGCTACAACCAGAAAAGTTGAGGGAACTGAAGGCTAAGAAGGTTAATAAATATCCAGCAGAGGAAGTGCAGCTAGCCATGTTATCTGTGGAGGTTATTGAGAAAGAAGAAGCTCAGTTATGTGAGGTCGCAGCTGATAACCAGAAGATAGTCGAGAATCATCCTCAGTTACAGGAAGTTCTGCAAGAGTTTTCAGAGGTGTTCGAAGCTCCAACGGAATTGCCACCCTTCAGACCGAACCATAACCACTCCATCACACTTAAAGAAGGCTCAGACCCAGTAAGTCACCGACCTTATCGCTATGCTTTATATCAGAAAGATGAGATAGATAAGCTGGTTAGGGAAATGTTAGAAGCAGGGACTATAAGAGATAGTAGTAGTGCCTATGCTTCACCTGTTGTTCTAGTAAAGAAAAAAGATGGGACTTGGCAGCTTTGCGTAGATTATAGGCTGTTGTTCTAGTAAAGAAAAAAGATGGGACTTGGCAGCTTTGCGTAGATTATAGGAGCCTTAATGCCCTTACCATCAAGAACAAATTTCCCATACCTATAGTAGAGGATTTAATGGATGAGCTGGGAGGTTCTACTATCTATTCAAAAATAGACTTAAGGGCTGGTTACCATCAGGTCAGAATGAACCCGGATGATATAGCTAAGACTGCCTTTAGGACTCACAGTGGGCATTATGAATACCTAGTGATGCCATTTGGGCTTTACAAATGCACCAGCAACCTTCCAAGGGTTAATGAATGAGTGTTTTAGGCCTTATCTACGGGACTTTGTCCTTATATTCTTTGATGATATCTTGGTTTATAGTAAAACAGAGACAGATAACCTGGAACATTTAAAGAAGGTCATGGCCATAATGAAGGAAAAGAGTTTGTTTGCTAAGATGAGCAAGTGTTCATTTCTAACGAAGAGGGTTGAGTACCTAGGGCACTATATCTCAGCTGACGGAATAGCTACAGACCCAAGGAAGATACAAGCCGTCAAAGAATGGAAACAGCCGAAAACAGTCAAACAGCTTAGGGGATTGTTGGGGCTTGCAGGCTATTACAGGAGGTTTATAAGGAATTTTGGAATGATTGCTCGACCACTACATGATCTTACCAAGAAGGATGCATTCTCCTGGACCCAAGCAGCCGAGGAAGCCTTTCACAACCTCAAGGAGTCTCTCTGCAAAGCTCCAGTTCTGGCATTACCTCAGTTCGACAAGGAATTTGTGGTGGAGACAGATGCTAGTGGTGAAGGGATAGGAGCAGTGTTGATGCAAGAATGTCACCCCATAGCCTACATCAGCAGACAATTAAAAGGGAAGCAACTTACATACTCTATCTATGAAAAAGAATTATTAGCTGTGGTATTTGCTGTCCAAAAATGGAGACACTATTTGCTACCTAATCATTTTGTTATTAAAGCAGATCAAAGGAGCTTGAAGTACTTGCTGGAACAGAGGCTAAACACCCCAATTCAGCAACAGTGGATGCCCAAGCTTTTGGAGTTCGATTACGAGATCCAGTTCAAAAAAGGAAAGGAGAATCTAGCTGCTGACGCCCTATCTCGGATGGAGGGAGCAGAAATTCTATGCGCATCTTTATCAGTAATGGAGTGTGACCTGATGCAAAAGATTAAGGAGGCCTATGACAAGGACCCGGAGAGTAAACAGATTATCAAAGACTTACAAGACAAGAAGAAACTACATCCGGACTACACTTATTCACACGTGATATTACGAAGAAAAAGCAAGTTAGTGATACCAAAGGAAGACGGAATCAGACAATTGGTCTACAAATGCACCAGCAACCTTCCAAGGGTTAATGAATGAGTGTTTTAGGCCTTATCTACGGGACTTTGTCCTTATATTCTTTGATGATATCTTGGTTTATAGTAAAACAGAGACAGATAACCTGGAACATTTAAAGAAGGTCATGGCCATAATGAAGGAAAAGAGTTTGTTTGCTAAGATGAGCAAGTGTTCATTTCTAACGAAGAGGGTTGAGTACCTAGGGCACTATATCTCAGCTGACGGAATAGCTACAGACCCAAGGAAGATACAAGCCGTCAAAGAATGGAAACAGCCGAAAACAGTCAAACAGCTTAGGGGATTGTTGGGGCTTGCAGGCTATTACAGGAGGTTTATAAGGAATTTTGGAATGATTGCTCGACCACTACATGATCTTACCAAGAAGGATGCATTCTCCTGGACCCAAGCAGCCGAGGAAGCCTTTCACAACCTCAAGGAGTCTCTCTGCAAAGCTCCAGTTCTGGCATTACCTCAGTTCGACAAGGAATTTGTGGTGGAGACAGATGCTAGTGGTGAAGGGATAGGAGCAGTGTTGATGCAAGAATGTCACCCCATAGCCTACATCAGCAGACAATTAAAAGGGAAGCAACTTACATACTCTATCTATGAAAAAGAATTATTAGCTGTGGTATTTGCTGTCCAAAAATGGAGACACTATTTGCTACCTAATCATTTTGTTATTAAAGCAGATCAAAGGAGCTTGAAGTACTTGCTGGAACAGAGGCTAAACACCCCAATTCAGCAACAGTGGATGCCCAAGCTTTTGGAGTTCGATTACGAGATCCAGTTCAAAAAAGGAAAGGAGAATCTAGCTGCTGACGCCCTATCTCGGATGGAGGGAGCAGAAATTCTATGCGCATCTTTATCAGTAATGGAGTGTGACCTGATGCAAAAGATTAAGGAGGCCTATGACAAGGACCCGGAGAGTAAACAGATTATCAAAGACTTACAAGACAAGAAGAAACTACATCCGGACTACACTTATTCACACGTGATATTACGAAGAAAAAGCAAGTTAGTGATACCAAAGGAAGACGGAATCAGACAATTGGTCTTACGAAGAAAAAGCAAGTTAGTGATACCAAAGGAAGACGGAATCAGACAATTGGTCTTACAATGGATGCACAGTTCACTACATGGTGGACACTCAGGAAGGGATGCTACTCAACAGAGAGTCAAGAGCCTCTTTTATTGGAAAGGTATGACCAAGGATATTCAGGGTTATATTAGAGCTTGTGAAACTTGTCAGAGATGCAAGAGTGACAATGCAGCGTATCCTGGACTGCTACAACCACTTCCCATACCTGAGGCAGTTTGGACGGACATCTCTATGGACTTCATCGATGGACTACCTCCATCTTTTGGGAAAACAACAATACTTGTGGTTGTGGATCGTTTGACAAAGGCTGCCCATTTTTTAGCTCTGACTCATCCTTACACGGCAATTACAGTGGCACAACTCTTCTTAGACAACATTTTCAAGCTTCATGGATATCCAAGGTCTATAGTAAGCGACAGAGACTCAGCATTTACAAGTGAATTCTGGGATGAGTTGTTTAAACTGAATGGAGTCAGCTTACACATGTCCACGGCTTATCATCCGGAGAGTGACGGGCAGACCGAGGTAGTTAACAGGTGCTTGGAGACATATTTGAGGTGTATGTGCAGCGACAAGCCTTATATGTGGAGTAAATGGCTAGCCTTGGCGGAGTATTGGTACAACACCACATATCATAGCTCAATAAGAATGACTCCCTTTGAAGCTGTATATGGTCAGGTGCCTCCCATACATTTGCCTTATATCCCAGGTGAAAGTAAGGTTGCAGTAGTGGCCAAGAGTTTGGAAGAAAGAGAACAGATGATGCTGGTACTTAAGTTTCATCTGATGAGGGCACAACACCGCATGGGCTGGTACTTAAGTTTCATCTGATGAGGGCACAACACCGCATGGAGTATTTTGAAAACAGGCACAGAACTGAAAGGAAGTTAGAGATTGGAGACTACGTCTATGTTAAGCTCCAGCCGTATAGGCAGCAAACAGTGGCTCAACGAGGTAACAACAAACTGTCACCTAAGTACTATGGTCCATACAAAGTGATAGACACTTGTGGTGAAGTAGCTTACAAGCTGGAACTACCTGAAGGCTCGAAGATACATCCTGTATTCCACATCTCTCAGCTTAAACTGCGTATAGGTAATGTAACCACAACAACTTATCTGCCAGAGACTGTGGAAGAAGCATTTAGTAAGGAACCAGAGAGAATTCTGCAAAGACAAATGGTGCAGAGGCAAGGAAGAGCTGTCACCAAGGTTTTAGTTAAGTGGAAACATCAAGATGAGTCAGAGGCAACGTGGGAATTGCTTTTTGATCTTCAGAAAAAGTTTCCTACGTTTGAACCTTGAGGACAAGGTTCTTAAGGGGGGAGGTTTGTTGCAGGATAAGCTCACGGACAGGCTCTCGGATTATATTCGTTACTCAGAAGAGATTAAGACGCGTGGATGGCTCAGATTAATTCATTTAATCAGCTTAATCAAGTTGGCTGACCAATAGGAGTGAAACACGTGTCTGTTTTATTGTTAATTCGTTGAGTTAAATAGCTCAAGCTTTTGTAAAAAACGCATTCAGAAAAGTAATTGCAATCTTAGTTCCGTTTTTTTCTTCTCAATCTCTTCAATCTCTTGAAGAATTGAGCTTGATTCGTTTAAGGATCCTTGGGGTTCTTTGCGATTAAGAGTGGACTCTTACTCTGTTAAGCAGAGATTTGAATTCGGGTTACGATAAAATTTCTGTTCTTGAACTCCAAGATCGGAATCGGTAGCACCAAGCTGATAAGAGTCTCATGAAACTGCATCCATAATGTGATATAGTACTATCAAATAAATTAACGGTCGAGCCATGTATCCAAAAATTACTGGCAAAATAGCTAAATAAATTAAATGATTGGTAGAGTTTCAGTTTCTTATCTTTTGGGGTTTTTCCTTCTTAATTTATAAAAAAAACTTAAACAAATTAAGGTTTAAAATATTAAACGTTCAATAAATTGAATTAAAACAAAATACAACTTTTGGTACGTGTCTATTTTTTTTTTCAAGTTTGGTCTTCTAAAAATACCAAAAGTCTGATTTTGGTCGCCGATTTATCCCCTCAACATCGTGTTTTCATCGCGGAGAAGGGAATCAGATCTGTGTTCATCCGAAAATAATTAGGGTTCCTCTCTCTATCTGTGTTATTTGATGTTTGGGTTTTGATGATTCGTATGGTCACCACCCCACGAGGATGAGCTTGGTGGTGTAGATTTCTTGCTGAATTTTGGGTTTTGAATAGATTTCATTTTTTTTATGTGAATTCTAAAGTTGTTTATATATAATCGTTTTTTGGATTCTCAGAAATCGAAGTTCAGTGATGTCGTTTACACCAAAGGTTTCAAGGAAAACTGGATTAGGAGTGATCCCGTATCCTGCGCCGTTTCTGACTCCTCGAATTGAGAGAAGACGACCTGATTCCTTCTCTAGCCGTATCGATAAAGATAATAAAGAGGTCAATGTTCAAGTGATTCAACGATGCAGACAATTTAGTGAAGAAGAGCATAAATCTAATATTACCAGAGTGATCTATTGTAATGAAATGACAAGAGAAGTCAATGTTCTTCACAGTGTTGCTAATAAACAAGTCGATCGCGCTTTCAATTTTTCCAAGGTTTGTTTTTTTTTTTTAAACTATTATTAGTTGCTATTTGATGAGTTTGAATCGAAGATTGGCTCTTTTTGGTCTCTGATCGTGTGAATTGCTTTTTATTCTCAAGGTTTTTGGTCATAAATCGCAACAAAGGTCTATATATGATCAAGCCATTGCACCTATTGTTCATGAAGTCGTGGAATGTTTTAGTTGCACTGTATTTGGTTATGGGCAAATAGTAACTGGAAAGACTTACACAATGGAGGGAGGGATGCAGAAAAAGTTACCTCTTGTGAGTATCTCATTTTGATTTTTCATGTTTCTGCTATTCGTTTTTTGATTCAAGAAAAAGAAACAAAACAAAAGAGAAAAACACCTAAAAACTGGGTAAATTATCGGTATATCAGTAACATTCTTGGAACTTTACAATGAAGAAGTTACAGAACTCTTAGCTCATGATGACTCCCCAAGATTTTATGAGCATAAACAGAAGAAGCCCATTTCTTTGATGGAGGATGGGAAGGGTTCTGTGGTTTTAAGGGGTCTTGAAGAAGAAGTTGTGTACAGTGCTAACGATACATATGCTCTTCTTGTGGGAAGGGTTCTGTGGTTTTAAGGGGTCTTGAAGAAGAAGTTGTGTACAGTGCTAACGATACATATGCTCTTCTTGAACGAGGCTCTTCTAAAAGGTGAACAGCAGATACCTTACTTAGACCATTTCCATTGGTCATTTTTGAGTTGGATATCACAAAAAAAAATAAAAATTATTATAATAAAACTTAATTCTTAAATTAAATCAAAATAACTATTAAAACTCTAAACCAATAAAAATTAGACACTTGACAATACCAGTATCTTAAGTATGTTATTTAACATACGGGTTGTCTCTTTCTCTCACCTTCTATCTTCTTTTCACATTTTTTATTATTAAATTTTTTTTAACAACTCTGTTATAAACCCACCATTGGAGCTGCTCTATTGAATAAGCGAAGCAGTCGATCTCATTCATTTTTTACAATCACTGTCCACATAAAGGAAGAGTCTATGGGTGAAGAAGAGCTCATCAAATGTGGAAAGCTTAACCTTGTGGATCTAGCAGGAGAATATTTCAAGGTCAGGAGCTCGATATTTTTTTTCCTTGTGAATTGTCAGCTGATCCCGTTTCTGTTTGTTGTTCTTAAGATGTACCTCCAATTTATTATTGCTCTTCCGATCGGCCCTGAGAAATTCATCGATCTGCGTGTTCCTAATGATTTTCTTTTTACAAGAAAGCCCTGACATTGATATTTTAGTACCTTATTTTTTTTTCCCTGGATTTGATTTGGCCACTGAATTATAAGTCTCTCACCTTTTTTGAAAGTTTTAGTTTATAAAATCTTTAGGAAATTGATTATTGGTATATATAATAGGATATTTCTCTATAAACTGAGATAAGGGTAACTGTAAACATGTGTTGTTTGTATAATAATAATATGAAGTGGTTTTAGTTGATGGACAGTAAACATTGGGGTATGTGGATATTTTGGTGGTGGACGTGGTGAAAAACAAAGAATAAACGTAAAGAATATTTTTTCATCAGATCAAATCATATTCATGTTTTAACTAAAGTTGAGTTTGATATCATGTTTATGTAGATGCCTCCTACAACATCACGAGAGAGAAATAAAGGAAGAGTCTATGGGTGAAGAAGAGCTCATCAAATGTGGAAAGCTTAACCTTGTGGATCTAGCAGGATCTGAGAATATTTCAAGGTCAGGCGCTCGATATTTTTTTCTTTGTGAATTGTCAGCTGATCCTGTTTCTGTTTGTTGTTCTTAAGACATACCTCCAACTTATTATTGCTCTTCCGATCGGCCCTGAGAAATTCATCGATCTGCGTGTTCCTGATGATTTTCTTTTTACAAGAAGGCCCTGACATTGATATGCGACTACCTTATTTTTTCCCCTGGATTTGATTTGGCCATTGAATTATAAGTATCTCTCCTTTTTTGAAAGTTTTAGCTTATAAAATCTTTAGGCAATTGATTATTGGTATATATAATAGGATATTTCTCTATAAACTGAGATTTTTCTGTTTGTTGTTCTTAAGACATACCTCCAACTTATTATTGCTCTTCCGATCGGCCCTGAGAAATTCATCGATCTGCGTGTTCCTGATGATTTTCTTTTTACAAGAAGGCCCTGACATTGATATGCGACTACCTTATTTTTTCCCCTGGATTTGATTTGGCCATTGAATTATAAGTATCTCTCCTTTTTTGAAAGTTTTAGCTTATAAAATCTTTAGGCAATTGATTATTGGTATATATAATAGGATATTTCTCTATAAACTGAGATTCTTTTAGCCTAGATCTGTATTGTAGAGATTGTTCGTGATCTATTCTCTTCCTGTCATACCGTAGTTAGAATGGAAATTTTGCTGAATCTATCAGACTTTGTGATTTCCGTGAATAGGACTAATTGTGGAAGTAAAGTTTTACTTACTTACCATCATATTGGTTGAATTGCTTTCATCCTTATCATTTATATGTCTTTCTCCATCTATATGCCTTAGATAATTTCTGGTTTGCCTGCAGATACACGTTTGGTTAGAAGGAGAAAGATAAACGATAGATATGCCTTGGGTCTGAAGAAAGAGATATAAATGACAAGGATGTCTTTTATATGAAAATACAATAATATTCCCGCG
>CM071716.1:38470438-38481499 GCA_036630335.1 Physaria fendleri | reverse complement strand
TGATGTTATTCTTGTTGCTAATGTTCTTATATATATATATATATATATATATATAATCTTCTTTTATTTTTTTATAAAGATTTTTCAAAGTAAAAATATAAAGAAAAATCTGAGGATAAATGATTAAAATTTTAAAATTTAATTTAAATTCATAAACCAATATTGACTTTACAGATATTTTCATAAACTACACACAAAAGAAATAGTAGTTCAAAATTAGTTTTATCTAGTCTTCCGGAAATAAAAAGCTAGCATGTAGAACATGGGATCATTACCATCTGTTATATTTGGAGTAATGTAAATAATAAGAATCAAATATCAGACTTCCAGGATATAGAGGGCATGGAATAACAACATCTCTGATGTTATTAATTCCTGTAGCGTTCGAAGCCAAATCCACAATGCTTCACTGCTCTCTAAAGCCGCAAGTCAATGCACCACTCATTTGGCCTCAATCGATAGTAGTTTCATCTCCTAAACCTTTGTCAACATACTGTAAAGTTGGGAAACCTTTGCTAGATGAACCTGCACAAACCAATTTATGTATAAGCACAATAACAAATAGAATCAACTCTTTGGTCAGTGGAATAAACTACTGAATAGGTTCACAATAAAATGTTTACTATCAGTTCTCTGTTTCAGAATTGATGTGAATCTAAACTATAACTAAAATGGTTTGTGAAATTTTTGTATTACCTGACTGAGTATCTCTAGCTGAGCATTCCACGATCAAACATTCAAAGTTACTTACCTCCAGTGTTCTTCCTAAGTAATCTGAAAGAAAAAAAAAAAGAAAGGAAAACAGAAAAACAAATACAATCGTCTTAAAAACGTGAGATATAATGAAGTATTTTATGTAAGTTTACAAACTAAAAAAAAAAATGAAGTATTTTATGTAAGTTGAGTACTATGGTTAATGATTACCTTAATTCGCTTTTTTCCTCTTTCGGTCTCTTCATTGTTGTCTCCAGATTTATTAATCTGCTCAATCTCACTAACCATATTGTCTTCATTAGCTTCACAAATTTGTGGAAGAGTGATTCTATGACCAAGTTGGTTCTCTAGTGGTGAAAATTCGTCAGAGAGTCGTATACCCCATTCTTTCATTTTGGACGTTGATTCAATACCATCAGTAAAATCAAACTGTATATCCACACAATCAAAGTTCACTCCATCCAGAGAAGCACTGTCTTCGTTTAGAGGGAAACAACACTCGAATATAACAAGGTAGTGATGGATACTCAACTCATGCTTAAAAAAATTTCCTTGTTAGATAAGCAAAGTGGTTTCCAAGTCTACTTTTGAACCGACAAGATATTTGGATGTTATATCTATAATGACCATGGACAGAAGATTTGCAGTCAACCACAACACAAGCCTTAAATCTGAAGAATGGTGGAGATGGTTTGGATGTTATATCTATAATGACCATGGACAGAAGATTTGCAGTCAACCACAACACAAGCCTTAAATCTGAAGAATGGTGGAGATGGAGTGGTCTGAAATAGAGGGATATTGGTCATAGAGGTTCCGGTAGTACGATGAGTGAAATATGGAAGCACTTCTTCCCCTGTCAACCTCATGTACTCGAGGGAACCAACTGGCTGTGTATTGAACTTTTTTTGAATCCGGTAGTACGATGAGTGAAATATGGAAGCACTTCTTCCCCTGTCAACCTCATGTACTCGAGGGAACCAACTGGCTGTGTATTGAACTTTTTTTGAACATAGTTGAAGCTGTTGATAAAATTCTCTGGAAAAGAAGAGGAAGACTCGTTAAGGACTTCTGATTCAGAGTGAATGTTTTCTGTTTCCATTGCCACATCGCTCGATGTATCATTCCAGCTAGCTTCACACAAAACCCCACATTCTGAAAAGTCAACCGCCCAGAGTTGTTTCAGTTTAGAAATGTGTAGGGATACACTTTGTAAATTGTTGCATCCATTCATAACTAGGTTTGAAAGCTTAGTGAAGTTCTCGATCCACCAAGGAACCTCTTCGATCCCTGTTCGAGCTAAATAGAGTTGTGACACGTTGTTTGAGATATTAGGAAAAGTCTTCAACCTTGAGCATCCTCTGAAATCAAGGCTATATATATATTTCAAGTTGATGCCGGTTGGAAGAGTCTCCAGATTTATGCAATCTCTAATTCCCAAGTGATCAAGTTTAGTGAAATTCTGGATAGAGGAAGGAAGCTCCACCAAACTTGGGATTTCCGAGAGAAACAATCTTTTCAGAGAGTGTGGCAGCGTGGCCATTAGAGATGTAAGCGGCTGAAACATAACACAAAAAAACAAACATGTCACTCTGATTTTATGTCTTGCTGTCTTACCAAGTTAAGCGTGGCCATTAGAGATGTAAGCGGCTGAAACATAACACAAAAAAACAAACATGTCACTCTGATTTTATGTCTTGCTGTCTTACCAAGTTAAAAAACATACGATTATAAATAAACACAATAACAGTCAACACTTTTATAAATAAACACAATAACAGTCAACACTTTTTCATTGTTGCATAATACTTGTAATAGAAGTTTTCGACGCACTAATGACGGTCTATAGTTCACATAAATATAGATCATATGTTAATAATCATAATGGAATCAAATTGTTCATATAAAAGATAAGTTACCTGGGATCTATTCCAAAATTTCTCACTCCACATGCGAAGAACAATAATATTCTCTAAATGCAGGTTAGAGGGCAATTCATCAATGCATGTTTCACTTAGAAAGAGTGCTGAGAGGTTGGTTGAGATGTTTGGAAAATTATTTAACCGTGAGCATCTTTGGAGGTCAAGCGTAGAAAGAACTTAGAAAGAGTGCTGAGAGGTTGGTTGAGATGTTTGGAAAATTATTTAACCGTGAGCATCTTTGGAGGTCAAGCGTAGAAAGAGATTGAAGGTTGATTCCATCGGGAAGAGTCTCCAAACTACTACACCCTGGCATAATTAAGTCACCTAGCTTATTAAGAGTCTTTATAGAGGAAGGAAGTTCCACCAAAGATGAGCAATCACTAAGATCAAGTCTTTCAAGATTGGTGGCCATTGAAAGATCTGGGATTTCTTTCAAATATATTGCTTTTTTCAAATCTATCTCCTTGAGCCCCCTAAATGTCTGAGACACAAATAATGTAAACATACATAATATCGAAGCAAATTCATATATATACCAATATAATTTGAATAAAACTTACGTGAACTCCTTCCCACAATCTCTCGAGATTGCTACCTTGCATTTGAAGTCTAACGAGATTTTCAGGACGAAAATTAGAAGGCATAAATCTCCTTTGGTATCCGTCCAACCTCAACAATCTAAGTTTGTGGGGTAAATAGTCAAAACCTTCTTGTAAGTGCCATCTCCCTCCTTTCTCTTGGTTCCATTTGTTTGTTATTGACCTCTTTTGGTACCATTCCCTAGTGTAAAATTTTAGGAAAAGAAGATTACGCATCCCTTTGAATGCATTCTCATGTATATGAAGTTCATCAATCTCCTCTATATCCAAGGCGATACCTAAAACCTTTTTGGTACCCTGACATTATAATTTCCAATATAGTTTCTTAAATGACATGATGTAATATTATAGAATGAGATATATATATGATAAGAGCATAAAAAACCTTACAGTATTATCTTCAAGGACATTACAAATATCCTCTGGATCCATAAGAAATTCTCGTTCTCCAGGATCATTAGACTGTGCACGAACGATCTCTTTACCCATTTCTTGTAGCAAAGAATGCATCTCAACAATACCTTCTCTTACATGTATGAGAGACTTATCAACAAGGGTTTTCAAACCAGTATTGACATCCAATCTGCTATCCATAAGTAGCTCTTTGATATTATAAACCGATTCACCATTGAATAGACATGCGATATGACGAAATATTGCTTGATCTTTTCTGTCATTTAATCCATCGTAACTGACTCTTAGCGTCTTTTCAATATTTCCATCCAAACCATTTCTAAGTCTTGGCAGCATTTCTATCAAATCCTCTTTTTCTCTCCCCCTTAAGTATGAGCCCAACACCTTAAGACCCAAAGGAAGATTACCCGCACAAAATGCAACTTCAGAAGCAAACTCCATCATACCATAAGATGGAAAGTTTTGCCTAAAGCAAAATCTACTGAACATCTTAAGAGCAAGTTGTTCAGATGGAAGACATACTTCATAAATATGATCAATACCATGAGCTCTTAAAAAATGTTTATTTTTTGTAATCACAATGATTCTGCTTCCAGATCCAAACCACTGAGTTTGACCGACCAGAGTATCTAGCACCATTTGATCTTCCAAATCATCAATTATGATAAGAACCTTTTGATGCTTTAGCCTCTCTTCCACTGCACCTAAAGAACCTACCATTATGTCTTTTTTGTCTAAAACCTTAGACAAGAAACTTGTTAGCAAATGCAACTTCATGTTATAGTCGTCCGAATTGGCACTTTTATAAACTTCCGTACTCTTAGATACAAAAGCTCTGTCTATGTAAACACTTCCTTGGAATCGACGAGAGAGTTGACTAAATAAAGCTCTTCCAATGGAAGTCTTACCAATTCCTGAGGTGCCCCAAATGGATCTAGGCATCTAGCTCCGATAGCATCTAAACTGCAAATAAATCTTAGTATTCGAAAAATAGATTAAAATTTTGTAACCGGTTATAAACTAAGGTAGAAAGTTGCGACCTCTGAGAGAGTTTATGCTTGGATTACATCCGAAAGGTACTTATAAAAATATTTGATTGTTATACAACAAAACCATATATAAAATTGAGGTTTATTTGTGAACATTGCCATTATATTTTTGTGAATATTGCATTTATTTTCATCAAAATTTAGAATACTATAATTATAAATTACATAATTAAGATATTATTTACTAATTTAATTAATTAATAAAACCCGTGTGATACACGGGTTATCGATATCTAGTATATAATAACTCTGTGTAAAAGCAAATGAATATATAAGAAGCAGAGAGAAGAACATTTTTTAACAATTTTCCTCTCCTCACCTGTGTCTCTCCCCTTTCTCAAATATTTTTCTTTTCTTTATTTCCTGTGTCTCTCCCCTTTCTCAAATATTTTTCTTTTCTTTATTTTAATTTCTATTTACAACAATTTCTATTATTCACAGATGCTATAATTTATGCTATGGTACTTTCCAATCAAGAAAAAGAAAAAAAAAGAATGCAAATCAATTTATATCATGAAAAATAGTTAAATACGATACCAATGAAATGAAACCCATTTTACATATAGGTCTTGGTCTAATGACACGATGTAGACTAATAATATTCACACAAATATAGATAATCATAATTACTAATCGTGTCTTGCCAAGTTTTCACAACATTTATATATTTTTAACCTTACGTGCACAATAAGCTGTTCGTATAAAAGTGTAAGTTAAAAAAAAAATGTAAGGTATAGATAATGTTAGCAAAAAAAAAAATGTAAGGTATAGATAATGTTAGCAATCATAATTACCTGGTTTCTTTTCCAATATTTCTCATTCCACATCAAGAGAGAAATAAGATTCTCTAAATGCAGGTTAGAGGGCAATTCTTCAATATGCGTTCCACCTAGAGAGAGCTCTGAGATGTTGGTTGAGATATTTGGAAAAATGTTCACCCGTGAACAGTTTGTGAGATCGACCGTAGAAAGAGATTGGAGGTTGATTCCATTGGGAAGAGTCTCCAAACTACTACATCCCACCATGATTAAATTCTCTAGCTTATTAAGAGACTGAATAGAGTAAGGAAGTTCCACCAAAGATGAGCATTTAGTAAGTTCAAGTTTTTCAAGATTGGTGGCCATCGAAAGATTTGGAATTTCTTTCAAATGGATAGATTTTCTCAAATCTAATTCCTTGAGCCCTCTAAGTGCCTGAGATACAAGTACAATGCACATACATCACTTAAAAAGGAATTTCTTGTAAAATTTATGTTTTCTATGCAAATATGAATTTGGATAAAACTTACGTGAACTCCTTCCCACAGTCTCTCCAGTTTGCTTCCTGGCATTTGGAGCTTAACGAGATTTTCAGGACAAAAATTTGAAGGCAAATATTTCATTGGGTATTCATCCAACATCAATAATCTAAGTTTCTGAGGTAAATAGTCAAAACCTTCTTGTAAGTTCCATCTCACTTTTTTCTTTTGGTACCACTTCTTGTTGTAAATATTTAGAAAAAGTAGATTACGCATCCCTCTGAAAGCATTCTCATGTATGTGTAATTCCTCAATCTCTTCCATATCCAGAGCTATACCTAAAACCTTTTCTCCAAACTCAATAATTTAAGTTTTTGAGGTAAATAGTCAAAACCTTCTTGTAAGTGCCATCTCACTTCTTTCTTTCGGTCCCACTTCTTATTGTAAATATTTAGAAAAAGAAGATTACGCATCTCTTTGAAAGCATTCTCATGTATACGTAATTCATCAATCTCATCCGTATCCAAGGTTATACCTAAAACCTTTTTGGTACCCTAACATTAAAATGTCCAACATAATTATGACATGACAGGTTAAATTATGAGATATAATATGATAAGAGTACCAAAAAAACTTACAGTGTTATATTGAAGTACTTCACATATATCTTTTGAATCCATCAGAAATTCTCGCTCCCCAGGATCATTGGACTGTCCACGTACGATCTCTTTCCCCATTTTTTGTAGCAAAGAGTGCATCTCAACAATACCATCTCTTACATGTAAAAGAGTGCATCTCAACAATACCATCTCTTACATGTATGAGAGATTTTTCGACAAGGCTTTCCAAACCTATATTAACATCCAATCCGCTATCTTCTAGTAGCATCTCGATTGCATCGGCTGTTTCACCATAAAGAGTGCATCTCAACAATACCATCTCTTACATGTATGAGAGATTTTTCGACAAGGCTTTCCAAACCTATATTAACATCCAATCCGCTATCTTCTAGTAGCATCTCGATTGCATCGGCTGTTTCACCATCTATCTTCTAGTAGCATCTCGATTGCATCGGCTGTTTCACCATTGAATAGACATGCGATGTGACGAAATATCGCTTGATCTTCGTTATTTAATCCATTATAGCTCACTCTTAGCGTCTTTTCGATTTTTCCATCCAAACCATTTCTAAGCCTTGGCAGCATCTTTATCAAGTTCACTTTGTCTCTCCCCCTCAAATTTGAGCCCAAAACCTTCAGACCTAAAGGAAGATTACCGGCATAGAATGCAACTTCAGAAGCAAACTCCATCAAACCATCAGGTGGATAGTTTTGCTTAAAGCAAAATCTACAGAACATTTCTAGAGCAAGCTTTTTGGAGGGGAGACATACTTCATAAATATGATCAATTCCATGGGCTCTGAAAAACTGTTTATCTTTGGTAATGACAATGATTCTGCTCCCAGATCCAAACCATTGAGTTTGACCGACCAAAGTATCTAAGACCATTTGATCTTCCAAATCATCAATAACTATAAGTACTTTTCGATTCTTTAGCTTCTCTTCCACCGCACGTAAAGAACCTACCATTATGTCTTTTTTGTCTAAAACTTCAGACAAGAAACTTCTCAACAAATGCATCTTCATGTTATAGTCATCCGGGTTGGCACTCTTATAGATTTCCATACTCTTAGATATGAAAGCTCTGTCTATGAAAACACTTCCTTGGAAATGACGAGAGAGTTGACTAAATAAAGCTCTTGCAATAGAAGTCTTACCAATTCCTGAGGTGCCCCAAATCCCAACCATCCTCACTTCCTGAGATTCCAAATGCAATAAGTCAATCATCTTTGTAATATGATCTTCCATTCCAACAAATTCCTTGAAATCCTTTGATGGAGATACGTTTAGTTTGCACAAGACATCATTGGCAATTGCTTCAATCATTTTTGCTTCATTAGGCCTAATTACAAGATGAAAGAAACGTTTACAAACACAAAACAATGTGTATAAGAACATATTGGATATATAAAAAAGAATATTTACCAGTTCAGAGAATGATATCCGAGTGAGATTTGCTACTTCAGTCAAGTGCTCGCCGCCAAACCAATGCTTGATTCCTCAGATTTTCTTAGACAAGTTTTGGCAAAAGCCTCTCCAAAATTTCCAGTTTGTTTTCGAACATGAGATGGATCTAAACCATAGAAAACTGGTATAACCAGTTGACCAAATTCATGCTTTGCATTTGAAGATCTCAAGCAACTCGTCAAGGCACCAGGAGGAGGATGCGTACTTCTCAGAAAGAACAACCACAGCAATCCTTGAAGTCCTGATTGCTTGTTTAAGCACAGGATCTAGCGACTTGCTTCTTTCGATCTCGTTGTCTTTGAAAGAAATGATCAGTTTTCGATCTAGTTCTTTTAGAAAGTGGCTAAGGAAAGTTACACGGACGTCTTCACCGCTGAAGCTAGGAAAGACATCATATACCCAATTGCTGCGTGCAGAAGAGGCCATTTTTTTTTTTTTTTTTTGAATACAAACTATCTCGGAAAGTGAAGAGTCTTTAATTAGAGCAATAAATTTAAGGTGAATTTTGATGGAAAGCAGAAGGAAGTTGTATTGTCTCTCGTTCGAAGACTTTTAGGTATTATTGGGGGATACAAATATTTTTATGATTTTTTTTGGTTAACAAATATTTTTATGATTAATACATACATAAGCATATGTATCATTTGAATATAATATTCCAGAGAAAGAGATGGGAAGCTGTTCTCGAGTGTTATTTAATTATACAATGACACCATCATTTATGTAACAAATTTCTATGAGTAAAGAGTTCAAAATTACAAGTGGACGTTTTCTAAACAGAGATGAAATCTTTTGGTATATTTTTTCTACGAGAGTCCTTAAATTAATGATTGAATATAGAATTTGTGAAACAATAAGGAAAATAAATATTATTATCTGTTTGACCCAAACAGCAAATTTAATTAATAAACAGCAAACTAGTAGGTTTAAGTCCGCTTAATCTTGTGAATATGTTCAAGAACTTTTAAATTTCATGATTTCATATATTATATTATATCAAACTTTAGGCCAAAAAATTTGTACACCCACGTCTCAAGTTTCCCGCTGGTTGTCATCTCAAAGTCGCGGAGGAAGCTGAGTGACAATAAACGTGTCTTCGCACAAAAGAAAATACATGAGGGTGTCACTCATCTTTTTAGCGACAAAATACACGTAGACAGACACAGTGTTTTCAGTAACATTTTTATAGATTCTCCACATGTGTGGCGTTCTGAGTAAGTTTGCGTCGTACCTATGGGCTATGGCATTAATAAAATCTTAAAGAATATGATTTAGAGGAGACCTTGGTAGAGTATCTATGCTATGGCATTAATAAAATCTTAAAGAATATGATTTAGAGGAGACCTTGGTAGAGTATTCTATGAATGAGATTCAAGATGACCGAAATAGAGATGGAGATGCTGAATGGGTTTTTTTTTTTGATTCTGATGTTAACGGTATTACTAAAAACTCAGAAGCAGATAATGCAATTGAAGAGATTTGGGTATGCGAGTCTGTTATTTATCTCATAGCTGCAAATATTTACAACTGTAGGGTTGGTACTCCGTACTCGGGTTGATTATTACAGGTATTTGTAAAATCAAAGCCAAGTACGAGTCAAATGATGAGTGTGCCCAGGCTTAGAAATAGAGATGGAGATGCTGATCAATGTGGTTTCTTAGATTCTGATATTAAAGGTATTTTTAAGAACTCAGAAATGCCAGGAAGAGGTAAGTTGCATTACTCGTTGAGGCATTTGAAACTGTAGACACCTTCAAACCTGCAATTAATAAAGTTAACACAACAACATTTCTTATACCTCGTGCTAACAAACCAAATATGTGGAAAGTTCTGCTTATGAACACCTTTTTGCTGCAGGTCCAGGGGATGATTCAAGAAAGGCAACTAAGGAAGTTCAATGGCTTACAAGAAGCAAACACAAGTGTAAGCTTTGATAGTTTATTACCTTAGTTCTTTGTGTCCTGTGGTTAGTTATGCTCCTCAATCTATGAGGGAGTGGTCGGTGTGTGCTTGCTTGAGTACTAATGTGGTTAGTTATGCTCCTCAATCTATGAGGGAGTGGTCGGTGTGTGCTTGCTTGAGTACTAATCTTATACATTTGTCTAGTTCTTTAACTAGTTGAAATTGTGATCAATTGAATTCTGTTGTCACCTGTTTCAATAAATGTTAACTCTTGTTTTCACTCTCTAACCAAGGAATTCTATTGTTGGGGTTACCTAAGAGAGGGCATGCAACAGCATAGGAAACCAGGAAATCAAGAACCACCATCCTTAATCAACACAAGAGTATGTTTCCAAAACGAGAGACCTAGGCGTTAAAATGGAACCATATACACTTCAGGACGTCCAGAACAGAGAACACTAAATCAACAAACTAAACTCCACTCCTAAACACAAACACCAAAAAGCTAAGAAAACTAGCAAATCAAGAGTTAGGACTCATAGATTGAAACTCAATCCTTGGTGACTTTGTTGATAAGGGACTTGTGGATGTGAGGGATCACACCTCCTCCTGCAATTGTTCCTTTGATGAGAGTGTCGAGCTCCTCATCTCCTCTGATTGCAAGCTGCAAATGCCTTGGAGTTATTCTCTTCACTTTCAGATCTTTGCTTGCATTTCCAGCTAACTCGAGAACTTCTGCAGTTAAGTATTCCAGAATTGATGCTGTGTAGACAGCAGCAGCGGCACCAACTCTTCCATGAGATGCTACTCTTTCCTTGAGTAGACGATGAATTCGACCCACTGGAAACTGAGTAGACGATGAATTCGACCCACTGGAAACTGAAAGAACACCACATAAAAAAAATCAAGATAAGCAGAAGGCACAAAGAAAGGATTCCTATTAATCAGATCTCGCATAAAGTATACAGAGAAATCAAGATTGTGTGTATCAACAGTACTAAACATTCAAGCTACCATAGCTTGCATGTTACCCAAGAAGTAATAACAACCAATCAGAACCAAAAACCCTAAACCATATCAAAACTCAGAGCCTCTAGAACTTGAATACGCAAAAAAGAGAAGGAACTAGGGGTTTAT
>CM071716.1:38424409-38452137 GCA_036630335.1 Physaria fendleri | reverse complement strand
TTTTTTTGATAAAACATTGTAAAGTAAAATGTTAAGTTTCAAAGTTAATTGAAAAATAACATATTTTATATCTAAAATTTAACATTTTTAGTATGAATATCATCTAAAATGTTAATTGCCTCATTTAAATTTTAAAATTTACATTTTCGGACAATCTCGTTATATTATTATATATAACTTTTAAGGAAACTAAATATAATCATAATAAATTAACTTACCAAATAAAAAAATTAATAATCAACGGTTGGATCTACGTGAGTTGTCACGTGTCACGATCTCTCTAATTATCATGTTTGACACGTGGCGCGCTCACGTCGCTCCAACCCAACTTTATATAATAAGATGTTCTTATTTTTTTGGTAGAAGGAAAAATTAAAAATTAAAAATTTCTTATTTGATATCTTATATAAATCCTAACTATTTTCTTATTAATCCCTATTTTAAATTCAGAATTATTAGGATTATAAATAATTCTAATAGATATATATTTGTCAGGAATTCATATATATACCTATGAAACCACCAATATTTTTTGGTTACTGGCATTTAACATTTTCAAAAGAGTTTACAAAACAAGAGTATGAGGATTTGACAATGCAAATGTGTATACTCTATACATCAGTATTACCCATATCGACGGTACAAACTAAAGTGTTATATGTTGATACAAAGAACAGTGAGCTTTTCTAACACTTGTTGAAGTTAAACATCTCTTGGCTTTGGGATTAGCTCTGTCTCCGTACTTACAGATGTCATTGGGGTCGAAGTAACAGCGCCGAACTTGCGGACCAGTATTTTGAAACATGGAAACAAGACAACGTATAGAGAAATGAAGAAAAAAGGAGTCGCTACAAGCCACCCTAGTAACTGCAGTACCAATATATAACCATAGGAGTTAAATAAACAACTTATCTTTCAGATACTAAGGATAAGATCATAGAGTTTAGGTTACGTGGTTCGGGTTTTTACACCAAAGAGCTAAAAGAAAAGACTCATTTATAGCTACTTACCGCATTACCAATGCTTATAAAGACTTCCTGAGAGGCTTGACCAGTAAAAACCTTCTTTAGAGCATCTGATGTCAATGGAAAATGAGGTCCACCTGTGACTTTTTCACCAAGTCTTAGGAAAGGCACCACAAGACTTCAATAAGAAAGACATGAGAAGGGGAAAATCAAAACCCATGTATATGAATCATCTTTTGATAGTAGTAAATTTCAAAAGATTAAATGAAATGCATAGCATAAAAGGTGTACGCTAGTTCTAATGGAGTGGCAATGATATTAGCCAACATAACAGTAGGAGCATGACAAGCAGATCCAAGCAACGCAAAAGCTACTGCACATAGAGCCACAGGAACACCTGATTTATAGCAAAAAAAAAAAAAAAAAAAAAAAAAAAAAAAAAAAAAAAAAAAAAAAAAAAACCCTCAAATAAGATACATTGTAATCTGATCGGGAATCATAAAATGGCGAAAGATACGCACCACATATGGGAAATATTCCCAAGGTAATACCAAGTGCAGCAGAGAAAGCAAGTTGCTTCGGCTCTGTACCTCTACAACAATCGAAAACAAAAAAAAAAAACAAAATCAAACTCAAATTACTTTACAACATCAACAGAGACAGAGATGATGATACTTTTATCTTTAACATAAGCCCACAAGATACTTTAGGAGCTAAATGAAGATACAAGGATAAAGATTCTGCCTTTACTGTTCTAAATGGTCTCTCTCGTGTTCCATTAACAGAGAAAGATATGCCTTAAAGATACTTCAGAAGCTACACGAGGATAGACAGGGTAAAGACTCTACCTTCAATTGTTCTATAAAGTCTCTCTAATGTTCCAAATTAAGAAACCAACAAGAAGCAAAATGCCATAAGTCCAGTTTTTTTCTAAGATCAACAATCAACAAAATAGCACATGAGATCTATCTGACTCCTTAATGAGTACCAGATTTGGAGTAACCTAGCTAATCCTAATCTCAGATCCATATGGCGATATAATCATACAAATGCGTAGAGAGAAAGAGACAAACCTACGCAAAATCTGGAGAAGGGGATCGGTGATTTTCTTATTGAACCATGTTTTCAATCTACCTTTCGATAAACCCATCACGATTCTTCAAAATCTTCACCAAAAATTTCCCCAGGTTCACAAATGAACCTTAATTAGCTTTTGCGCGTCTCTCCACACCGAACAAAGTTGAAGATGAATGTTTCCAAAACAGGGTTCGGGTATTCGGGTCAAGTATTTATTGTTTAAACCCGGCCCAAGCCCAGACAATTAAGAAACGATTTGACACTTATCTCCTCTCCTATAAATTCCCAAATTTTCTCGCCGTCGACGGTGAATTCTGAGCCCTAGCACCGTCGTGGATTAAGCATTTAACAACAATCATGCTTCTTGGTGAGAATTGTATTCACGATACATACTACGAGATTCTCTCCGTGAAAGAAGATGCGAGCTATGAAGAAATCCGTAATAGCTATCGTTCAGCGATCCTTCAGTCCCATCCAGATAAGCTTCTTAACAATTCTCGTTGTAGCACAAACGATGAAAAGTTTCTGAAAATTCAAAAGGCTTGGGAAGTGTTAAGCGATGCAGAGCAACGTGTAGTTTATGATAATGATCTTAGATCGTCACGACATAATGGAATCACTGCTGATGAGATTAGTATTGAGGATATGTCTGTTGAGATTACTGGAGAAGAAAGTGAGTTTATTGAACTCTTTTATCAGTGTAGGTGTGGTGATTATTTTTCTGTTGATTCTACAGAGTTAGAAACAATGGGGTTTGCATTGTTGAGAGATGGAAATTGTGTTCAGGTTAGGAGATTGGGTGCTTTTGTTGCGTCTGTTGTTCTTCCTTGTGGTTCTTGTTCTTTGAAAACTCGAGTTCGGGTTGATTCGGATATGAAAATTCCTCTCCATGATGATCAATTGTGAGCAATGTGGTGATCTGGGTTGGTTAAGGATGATCCTTTGCAAATGTCTGGGTTGGTTCAGAACTGAGGTTCAAGGTTATCTTTTTAAGACTGACGTGATCTTCATGGTATGGTTCGGACAGGAAGAGTTACTTGGTTGAGGATAAGTCGTTGTGACTCTGTTGATAGATTCATTTAGGAATTGTATTGCTGAAGATGATTTCCGGTGACCATTATGATCTTTGTTGGTTCAGATTAGGAAATTCTCCTGCAAGCTTTTTTATGCTGAAACTTTTGTACTAAACTGTTGAAGAACATTTAGTTCTATAACAAATTTAAATTATAATAGGAAGTTCTCCTGCTAGCTTTCCTCTCTAGTTTCAATCATGCTCCTTTTAAATTTACTGAAAGCTGAATATTTACATGGCGTTGCTTGTTTCTTTGCATTCTTGCGAAAATCTACATTGCTTGTTTCTTCGCTTTCTTGCGAAAATCTGATTCCCAAACCTTCTTGAACTTCCATTGTATTTCTTCTTCGACACCATAAGTTTCCATTTTCTACTTGTATTACTGTGGTAATATCTTCCCTTATCTGATATTTAGGGTGAAACTGATTGAGGTTAGATGTAGACAACCTCATAGTGATGATTTTTGTGGGGACAGATATCTGCACTCTAGACCTTGTTGAAACACTAGATCAGAGTTGATTTTCTGTCACAGTTTCTGGATTAGTTTTGTTGTTGGCATGTAGAACTCAAAAGCTTTAGCAGTTGAGGTGTATCCTTCTGTTTTGGTAGAATCTTGTGCAGTTTGAGGATATTTTTGTTTAAGAATATACAGAACAATTGGTTATGAACTTGGATTCCAGGCTAAACATTGTTGAGAGATGGTGATTGTGTTGGAAATATTTACACTTGTGGTAGGTGAAATTCTTTACACTGCAAAATATAATGCTCTGAGGAACACATTGTTGGTCAAGGGAAGAGCGATAACAAACTAGATAAGAGTACCATGATCCTTCAGGTATCAATCTTTCTAACTGTGAACATCTGAAGTACTAAGACGAAACTGTGCATACTTAACCAAAAGTTAATATGCAACTTTTGCATTGCAATATACAATACATAGAAATCATGTAGTCTTGTTATTAGTTGATCCCATAGGCCTCTAAAGTAGACAGAATTTCCTGAGGTCTTGCCATTCTCTTTGACATAGGAAAAGTTAGGGCTATCTTATGGAACTGCGTCTTCACTGCAATAAGCTTCTCACAGTCTGATCACACATTTACACTGTACCTTTTAGAATATGTGTTGTGGAGGCCACCTAGCAAGTCCTCCCTCATAATTTGCAACTCCATGTTCTCCATAAGGAAAACAGTCTTTACATGTCAATTCTCCATGATGTAGAAAGATATCTGCATAAAGCCATAAAGTCATGTCATTTTTCCTGTAGATATCTCACACATGGCATATATGGCTGAAGAGTCTACTTGTCACTAAGAAAGTAAAGGGAGTACTAAACTTTTACGGTGACCAAATGAAAGCTACACCTATCTATCGTCTTCTTTTACGAATTCTACCTCAAAATCCACGAGATCAAAGTGACAAATACACCAATATATCAAGCATTACAATGAAATAGAACATAATGTCACATGTTTCAAGTCCCAATAACTTCACACAGTTCAATCAAAAACCTTGCGATCAAAATAAAAAACATAGAGGGTATTATTGTCTTTTTCCTTTCGACATCCATTTTTATGGAATCTCAATTTCTTGGAAATTACAATTCAACTCTCTCGAAACTTCTTCATCTTCTTCTTCTCGTTTGCAATTTACAAAACGAAAAGCTTTAATTTCATATTAGCTTTAAGGTTTTCCATTGTCCTGAATCAACTTCAATGTCCGGCAATTCGAATTGCACCGTCTACATAGGTAAGTTCATCTTATCTCCGAACATTTTCTCGATCTCAGTGAAATTTTCTCGAAACTTCCGAATGAATTCGTAAATGTATTTGAAACAAAAATTCAGGGAACGTAGACGAAAGAGTAAGTGATAGGGTTTTGTATGATATAATGATTCAAGCTGGTAGAGTAATCGAGCTACACATACCTCGTGATAAAGAAACTGATAAACCTAAAGGCTTTGCGTTCGCTGAGTATGAGACTGAAGAAATCGCTGAGTACGCGGTCAAGCTTTTCTCTGGACTTGTTTCTCTTTACAATAGAACTCTCAAGTTTGCTGTAAGTCTTTTAATCTCTAAATGATAATGAATATTTAACTTAATATGGCTCTTGATTTTTTGCTTTGGTGGATTAGATATCTGGACAGGACAAATTACAGGCAAATTCTGGGCATAGAACTAGACCTCAGTCTTTGGCTTTCGAGCAGTCAGACAGAACTTATAATCATCAGCACTCGGACAGATACTCTTCTCAATTGATTTCTCCTCCTTCCCCTCTGCATTCAGATTACACACAAGGTTTGTTCATTTGTGCTGTTTAGAGCTTTGATAGAACATAAGTAAGCCAAAATCTAGATTGGTGATCGGTAGTTTGGCTGTCTCTAGGTTCATTTAGTTTACTGTCTTGCTTGAGTCATGGAACAAATAGATAGATCGAAAGGTTTCTTAGAAACAAAAGCTTAAAGCATTGATATGTGACACAAGTACCCAAAAATATTGATGACTGCAATCTAATGTTGGTTCATTTGTTTTGTTCAATTATCCCTTTTGATTTATGGAACATACAAAACGTTCGAAAGCTTTTGTTTAGAGCATTGACAGAACACAAGTACCTTGAAATGTTGATGACTGTAATCTACTGATGGTTCATTTGTTTTGATTGATTATCCCTCTTGATTTATGGAACAAACAGAAAGATTGAAAGCTTTTGTTTAGAGCATTGACAGAACACAAGTAAGCCAAAATATAGATGGGTATCTTACGTTATCATTGGTTTGGCTGTCTCAAGGTTCATCAGTCTTAATGTATCATTAGTTAACTCTCTTGCTTGAGTCATGGAAAGATTGAAAGCTTCATGACTCAAGCTATCTTAGAAAGAAAAAAGCTTAAATCTTTGACATTTGATACAAGTAAGCATTAATGTAGAACAAATACAAAAGCTTTGTGGATATTTGTTTGGCTTTTAGGTTATGAGAACTTAGCTACTTCTGCTATATTCTAATTTGTGTTTGCAAATATGAGACTATAAGTTACTCTGGTCTGTGTTTAATATTGGTTCTTCTTTTTTTTTTTTTTTTTTTTTTTTTTTTTTTTTTTTTTTTTTTTTGCAGAGCCACCTCCACCAGGAGTATCAAATGGAGCCAGTTTGGAGTCTAGTCGAAGGATTCTTGGTTCAGCTCTAGATAGTATCAACCATTCAAAACCACGTCGCTACTGAACTAGTGACAACACTTGCTTTTTTTGTTTGTATCAATAGAAGTCATTAAGTTCATGATCCATGGAAAGAAGAAACACAAAAACTAAAAAGTTCAATTGAACTGAATGTAAACTTGTCTGTACTGTTTGTGACAAAAGCACATTAACTGTTTTACATGTTTGATTATTACATCTACAATATACATTATTAGCCGCCACTTATTGGAGGTATGATGGCTAACTCATCTTTGTGTTGAACAATGGCTGTATCAGTTGTATATTCCTCGTTCAAAGCAAGAACAGAACAACCTCTTACCTGTTCCAAACATGGAAACTTGAGAACTAACTCCTCCATGCATTTCTTTGTTGTGCTTCCTGACGGCATCTTGAGTGTTAAATCAGGTACACCTGCGAGCTCACGTGCTCTTGCGAATAACAACACTTTGATCTCAACCAATGAAGTGTTATCATCACTTTCAATCTTTGTACCTTCTTCTTTATTCATGGCTACAACCAAAGAACCTGAAACCCCCCAAGCAAATAGTCCCCAATTTTGAATTGTTCATTGGTAATATCAGAAGAAAGGCATGTTCAAGAAGATCTAATAAGATTACAGACGGGGAACAAAAGAAAAGAGAGAAAATGAGATGGAACCAGATCAATCACCACAATAAGAACAAGACTGTAAGATAAGCTGCCACAAAGAACATGATCAACGAAATAAAAATTGGATTTTTGAGTCAGCGAAACTCATCTAAAATCTAAGAGACTTTGGAAGAAGAGATTTACCGTGAGATTTGATCGATGGAGAGGTCTAAAGGGAAATTGAAATCACGAAACCAACCACGGCCCTAAGATTAGTCAGCGACGACTATTTCTATGGTCTGTACTGTACATAGAAACTGTTATTATTACTAAAATGCCCCTCCATGTTTTGCTACTTGCATGTCACATATGACAAAGTAGACGAATTCTCACAGAATTATTAACATTCAGCGTCAAAAGAATGGTAATGTTGTTGTCCATTTCGATATCTAAGTAAACCCAAAGTTGTTGAAATCAAGTCCCTGTGTCCATTGATCCAAAGGTTGAGTGATTCATAACTCGTATGTACACATCAACAAAGCTATCTCCACACCAAAGTCTTGTTTATACATACCCCATTCCACCTAATGGGACGCCATGGTCTCCTCTTACATGGAGCTTTTTGAACATATCGTACATTGAAGACTAATCGAAAAATCATTGGGATGATCAAGTTGAATATGCATGATATCAAATGATCCCTGATTTCAACTAGTACATGGAAGTAATAGCCAAAATTAAAGCACAACATTTGAGTTCTTAAGTAGAAGAATGATCTGAAACTTAGACTTGGTTCTTTTCTTGAACAAGAAACATGAGTCACAAAACAGACAGAGATTGTTGGTTACATGACAAATAAAAACCCAACTGTTCTTGGATTACAAAACATCATATCAAATATAAAACCCCATAATACGACCATTCTTTAGATCAAGTTTATGTTTTGGAACATAATATAATCGATGAAGGTTCTAAGCGCCTACCATGTTTGATAATATAACTTAAGAAATCCCTATATTCTTTATCCCCACTATAATACCTATCAAACCTGACAGTTTTGAGACTCTTCAACAAACATTTAGGAACCGAACTCTTTTCATTGCTCCAGTGAACCGGTTTATACCGGTCCATACTTGCATATGCCTGAAATTCATAAAAAAATATATAGACATGAGTTAGAATCACACCAATACACCATATTATGTTTTAATGTAAAGTAGTCAAAGAAGAAACACTTAACGACTTGACCATCGACCTCGATATCGAGGATTTGCAGGATTGGAGAATCTTTGAGCAGCTGAAAAAGTATCTTTGACCAATTTACAGAGCCCTCACCCAAAGTAAGCTTCAAATTTTCAAGCTGACCGAAGACAATACCATCACCATACACGGTCTGCAGACATGAAAACACAATAAAAAAGGGATTCAAACTCGGGACATTTCATGTTTAAGTCAAATAGTGAAAGATGGGAAACTTGTAAACAGATTAAAACATAATACCTCATTTCCACTACTGAATCCTACACATAGTGAAAGACGTTTGACAGTTGTGATCGGTTTGAGAAGCTGTTCAACATTTTTGTCATCATATAGATTGATACTTGCTTTTTCCATCTCTGCCATATGCTCAATCACATATGCGCAATTACTTCTATCATCCACAACTTTAAAATACTTCAAAGAAGGTGTATATATCTCAGACCTATCATCAGAACAGTGTTGGTCTATTTTTAAAGATAAACGCTGCAATGATGGCGTAATAATAATCAAGGCTCTCAGATTGTCATCCCCTCGTCGCTCAATAGTCAGATGTTCCAGAACAGGGCAATTGGATAGAAGCAGCCGAAGAGAATTCTCGTTTGAGTATGTCACTTCTATAAGTTTCAAACTCTTCAAGGAAGGAAGACAAGCGGTTGCAGGAACATCCACAAAAATCATGGGGCCTTGAAGTTCCAAGGTAATGAGAGAGCTGCAGGTATACAAACTACCTGGAAAAAACAAATACCAAGTTTGTTCTTTCTCGATATCGTCCAGATAAGAGGTGATAGTTAGCTCACGCACGGCACGAGACACTGCGACTTCAACCCACGGTTTGAAAGTTTCAGGTTGAAGAAAATCGTTATGAAAGTCAAGGCAGAAGGTACTTATGGTAGGAGCTCTATGTAATGGCAAGTTCTTGTTGATAAAATCAATCACTGAATCATTAATACGGTAGAACTTCAGATTAGGCAACCACATCCAAAGAAACTCCCATTGTTTAGATAAAATGCCATCCAAAGAAACTCCCATTGTTTAGATAAAATGCTAGTGGATACAGCATCTCTTGCTGTTGGAAGAAACGATAATATTTTCACCAGCAATTCATCAGACAGATCACTGATTCTAGCCATATCTTTACAAAACCTCAAGCAAGACACTGTTACAGCACAAGAAGTGATTTTTTTAACCCTGAAAGACAAAACCACAAAACAAAAGATTTATCAGAGTAACGAGTGAAAAAGAAGAAACACAACAGAGTAGCACAACCATCAAGAAAAATAATTTTTTTTGATAAATCAATAAATCACTGAACTGAAATCGGAAATGCAAACCCTAAACGAAGCCATAAAGTGACAAAATTCAGAGAATCGAGCTGATAGGAGGCAGCTAAAGCTAAAATACTAGAATACCTCTTTAAAATCGTGCTTCTTCCTACAAACCTAGCTACATTACAACAAAATCACAGACAACGAAATCACAACAAAATATGAAGCGTCGTGTTTGTTAAAGGTGAGAAGAGAAAAAGACTCAAGCTTTGGAAGTTTAAATTAAACAAAAAAAAAAAACCAAAAATTGCAAAAGCGAAATAGGTTCGATTTCGACTTCTGGCCCATTAGTTAAAAAGACTGGCCCAACTTACTTTATGATACAAACAAGATAAATAACATATGATGCGAAACATGTTGCATCAAGGACTTGGAATCAGTTCTAGTCCTCTTAGCCTATAAGCGGAGTATACTTAGAACAGCTTCGTACATGTCTTGAAGACGGCTTCTACCTTCATTGCTCGTTGGTCCTATTTTCAACAAAAGAGCCACATCTTTGAACCCTTTGTGTTCTCTTAACAACAATTCACTTTCTTCTTCTTCCTCCCCTAGCTTTTGCTTCTCTTCTTCAAAAGATCTTGTTCGTGTCAATGCCCATTGAATAGCCCATATAGCAAGAGGTCTCATATAACACAAAGATCTGTATTCATCATTCATGTTCCATGCTTCTGGTGTCTGAAACGAGCAACTGAGACCAAACAGCTTCGTAGATTCCACTTGCTTTCTGAAACCCTTTCTCTTTTTCCCCTTCTTGAATCATACAAGCTGCAACAGAATAAGTAACCCCAGCCCAAATTTCTTTCGAAACCAACGAGTTCGTATCCACTTGTCCATCCGGACACATTCCATTCACCGCTCCACGTGTCCCTCCTCCTTCCACTTTCATCACATTGAACTCGTAAATCGTCTCCAGTGCTTTCTTTATCCATTCTTCTTTTGTTATCGGCTTCAATCCACAAGCTCTCACATACCCTAAAAAACATCGAAAAACCTATAGTAGTACCGAGAAATGTAAATGTAGCACCAAAGGGCGCTAACTCTACTGGTGAAGACCTCTAAAAGGTAATTCAGAGATCGTCAGATTCCAAAAGAGTGAATTTAACATGTTTTCTCGACCAAAAAAAAAAAAAAAAAAAAAAAAAAAAAAAAAAAAAAACATGTTAAGTTTTTACTAAACCATTGTCCAGCCAATTGAAACCCCTTGCAATATCTCAGAAGCACCATTTTAATAGAAGCATGATATATCTTCTTCTTTTTTGTCATGAAGAGCAAGATATATCTGTGTATACTTTATATAAATATAAAAGGATTGAACTTGGGAGGAGAAAGAGGATGAGCTCCTCTTTCACTCTTTGAAGAGTCTTCGCTTGTTGTCCCTTCACACCTTTCTTCAACGCTTCTTCAACCCTTTTATGAAGAATTCACCCAAAAGTAGGAAACCAAAACTATATATATTAACACATTTCCTTCAAGTTCAAAAATATTATATGACTAGATTCATTGATTTTAAATATCATATCGGAGCAAGAATTTTCGATCAAAACATTACCAACATGATCAATAGAGTTCTAGAGTTCTACCACCTTCAATACAACTCAGACCCAATACAATGGAAATAATGGTTACAACAAAAGATCCCAACTACTTGTATGGCGCATCACCCGGGAGTCAAACAGCTTATTCACAAGCCGCACCCACTCAAGCAGGAAATGAGCAGCCTGCAACTGAAACTGCAGGGTATGGGGCTGCTCCAAGGAGCTCGCAAGTGAAAACCCAATCGCCACAGTTCTTTTATGCTCAGTACCCAAGTTTATATCATTTAAGAGAATCAGTAAATTTTGCAAAGTTGCTAGACCAGTGATCTAAAACTTAGACTTGGTTCTTTTCTTGAACAATAAACATGAGTCACAAGACATACAGAGATTGTTGGTTATATGACAAATTAAAACAAAGTTCCACATTCAAATAGAAACCGTTGGTTATATGACAAATTAAAACAAAGTTCCACATTCAAATAGAAACCTAACTGTTCTTGGATTACAAAACATCAAATCCAATATAAAACCCCATAATACGACGACTCTTTAGATCATTTTCTAGTTTCTGTTGTAGCCCCCGACTGATAAAGATTCTAAGCAACAAGCATGTTTGAAGATATAACTTAAGAAATCCCTATATTCTCTTTCCCCACTAAAATGCGTTTCAAACTTGAAAGTTTTGAGACTCGTCGACAAACATTTAGGAACTGAACTCTCCTCATTGCTCCAGTGAACAGGGTAATACTCGGTCACAAATCCCTGAAATTCAAAAAAGAAATACATGGGTTAAAATCACACCAATAAACCATATCATGCTTTACCATAAAGTACACAAAGAAGAAACGCTTAACGGATCCATCCTCGACGATATCGAGGATTTGTAGGATAGGAGAATCTTTGAGCAGCTGAAGAAGTATCTTTGACCAATTTGTGGAGCCTATAGTTAGCTTCAAATTTTCAAGCTGATTGAAAACAATAGCATCAGTATACACAGTCTCCATCTGCAGACATGAAAAGACAATAAGAAAGGATTCAAACTCCGGACATTTCATGTTTAAGTGAAATAGTGAAAGAATGGAAACTTGTAGACAAATAGTCAAATACAAACAGATTACCTCATTTCCACTACTGATTCCTACATATAGTGAAAGGCGTTTGACAGTTGTGATTGGTTTGAGAAGCTGTCCAACATATTTGTCAGTAGTTGGATTGATATATGCTTCTTCGAGATCTGGCATATGCTCAATCAAATAGGAGCAATCACTTCTTCCATCCTCAACTTGGAAATACTTCAAAGATGGTGTAACTATAACAGAGCCATCAGATGAGCAATCTTGGTCTATTTTTAAAGATAAGCGCTGCAAGGATGGCCTAATAATAACCAAGGCTCTCAGATTGTCTTTCCCTTGTCGGTTAATAGTCAGATACTCCAGAACAGGGCAATTGGATACAAGCAGTTGAAGAGTAACTTCAGTTGAGTATGTCACTTCTCTAAGTTGCAAAGTCTTCAAGGAAGGGAGATAAACCGTTCGAGGAACATCCACAAAAATCACCGGGCCTTGAAGTTCCAAGGTAAGGAGAGAGCTGCAGGTATACAAACTACTGGGAAAAAACAAAAACCAAGTTTGTTCATTATCCATATCTTCCAAATCCAGACCTGAGGTGATACTTAGCTCACGCACGGCGCGAGACACTGCAATTTCAACCCAAGGTTTGAAAGTTTCAGCTTGAAGAAAGTGGTTATAAAAAGTAAGGCGCATGATATTTATGGTAGGAGCTCTGTGTAATGGCAGGTTCTTGTTAATAAAATCAACCACTGAATCATCAATATAGTTGAACTCGAGATTAGGCGACCACATCCAAAGAAACTCCCATTGTTTAGACAAAATGCTAGTGGATACCATCCAAAGAAACTCCCATTGTTTAGACAAAATGCTAGTGGATACAGCACATTTTGTTGTTGGAAGAAACGATAATATTTTCACCAGCAATTCATCAGACAGATCACTGATTCTAGCCATATCTGTACAAACCGCAAGACACTGTTGCAGCACAAGAAGGGGTTTTGCTAACCCTGAAAGACAAAACCACAAAACCAAAGATTTATCAGAGTAACAAGTGTGAAAAAAAAAAAAAAAAACACAACAGAGTAGCAGAACCATCAAGAAAAACAAAAAAAAATATTTGATACACTAATAAATCGCTGAACTGAAATCTGAATACGAACCCTAAACAAAGCCGTAAGGCGACAAAATTCAGAGAATTGAGCTGATAAGATGCAGATAAAGCTGAAAAACTAGAATACCTCTTTAAAATCGTGCTTCTTCCTACAAACCAAGCTGCATTACTCAGAATATCAAACACCCTGACAACGAAATCACAACAAAATATGAAGCGTCCTGTGTTAAAGGTGAGAAGAGCAAAAGGCTCAAGCTTTGGAAATTTCAAAAGATCAAAAAATCAAAAAAAAAAACCAAAAATTGCAAAAGCGAAACATAGGTTCGATTTCGACTTCTGGCCCATTAGTTAAAAAGAATGGCCCAACTTACTTTAAAATACAAGATAAATAACATATGATGCAAAAAATTTGCATCCTGGACTTTGAATCAGTTCGAGGCCTCTTAGGCTATATGCGGAGTATACTTAGGACAGCCTCGTACATGTCTTGAAGACGACTTCTACCTTCATTGCTCGTAGGTCCTATTTTCAACAAAAGAGCCACATCTTTGAAACCTTTGTGTTGTTGTCTTAACAACAAATCACTTTCTTCTTCCTCCACTAGCTTTTGCTTCTCTTCTTCAAAAGATCCTGTTCGTGTCAATGCCCATTGAATAGCCCATATAGCAAGAGGTCTCATATAACACAAAGATCTATATTCATCATTCATGTTCCATGCTTCTGGTGTCTGAAACGAGCAACTGAGACCACGATCAGACCAAACAGCTTCGTATATTCCACTTGCTGTCTGAAAACCTTTCTCTTTTTCCCCTTCTTGAATCATACAAGCTGCAACAGAGTAAGTTGTCCCAGCCCAAACCTCTTTCGAAACCAACGAGTTCGTATCCACTTGTTCATTGGGACACATCCCATTCACTGCGCCACGTGTCCCTCCTTTCACTTTCATCACATTGAACTCATAAATCGTCTCCAGTGCTTTCTTTATCCATTCTTCTTTCGCTATCGGCTTCAATCCACAAGCTCTCGCATACCTACAAAAACATCGAAAACCTTTAGATTAGGACTGAGAAATGTAAACGTAGCACCAAATGGCGCAAACTTTATTGGTAAAGACCTCGAAAGAGTGAATTTAAGATGTTGACTAAACCATTGTCCAGCCAACTGATCAGCAAGTATCGAGGAGCTTGAGCCACTAGAGCTATCATCATAGTTGAAGTAAGAACCATTCCATAGCTTCTGGTACACGTTTTTCGCCTTTTCGTACTTTACAATGAAGTAAACTGCTACGCCATGTTCCCCAACAAGACTAGCAAAAGCAGACGCAGCTTGAAGAGAAGCTACCCAAAGACCACCACAATAAGCACTAACCCCTTTAACCCTCCATGCATCATATGTCTGATCAGGAAACCCTTCGTTTTCAATCATCCCGTCTTCGTCCTTATCAAACTGATCTAAGTAAGCAATTGCTGTATAAACAGAAGGCCAAACCGCTTTCGCAAAGCTCTGATCTCCAGTAGCAACAACATCTCTGTAAACTTGAAGAACAAACTTGGCGTTCAAGTCTTTCCAACAATCCGTGTTGAAGAAGTTATATTCGTTTAGTTCAAACCACGGATCATTTAGACCGATATCATGAGGAACAGATCCAAGAAGTTTTCTTGGAACCCATTGGCCAGAACTCATGATTTGTTTCTTGGTGTGATCTTGAAACAGAACAGTTGCTGCGAAGTCTCTTTGGATGCTGAGTTCGAGCTCAGGGAAGAGAGTAAGAAGTGCAAATGAAGAGTAGAAGTGAACGTCGTAAGTGTTGTACATTTGATACTCAGATCCTTCAAAGTAAATGAATTTCCCAATGTTCTCCTCTAGGTCCGAGGATTGAGGAGAATAACTCCCCTCACAAACCACATTGAGTTTCTTGAAGAGTTCTATGACAATGTTGTTCTGTTCTGTCTCTATGTTTTGCTTGGGAGACAAGCCATCTACGAGAAAGCAAAAGAGAAAGTTTTTAATGAAATTTTCTTGAGTTATTTGTTTGTAATGAACTAATTACCTGTCCAGATAGTTCCTCCGGAGTTGAAATAGTATAGTTCATTGAATAGAGTAACTCGATACCTAAAATATTCATCGGTTATTCGATTGCTTAGAAGAGAAGCTAGAAGAGGAAACAGAGTTTACCAATCAGGAAGTGAAGTATCTGAAAGAATAGGGTTTTGCCATGCTTCAATCTGAGCTTCCCAATCAGAATAATCTTGTGTTTCAAGAAAAGAAACATCATATGAGACTTTTTTCGCAAGTTAGATCCAAAAACAAATGGCAAATTTAGAGCTTACTTAGAAGAGCGTCTCGAGCCATTTTCACTGCTGCGTCGCCTAAGTTACCATAGAATTTTGTGTACCGTCTGTGGTAAGTCTTTTCATTGAACCGTACCTCAGGACAGTCCCAAGAGAGTGAAAACGTGACAGTACGTTCAGAACCTGGAGGAACCTTTACTTTAGCAGCTATGGCTGCTCCAATGGATGTTCCAGGTCTCGAAGGTGAGCTTGGCTCGTTGGCTAACCCGTCGAATGATTTGTTCTGAAAGTGAATTCAAAAACATTCAGACCTTTTTAATAGAATTTGTGAGGAGAGAACAGAAGAGGAAACCTTTTTAATCTCATCCCACATCTCTCTTGCTCTAATTTCATTTGAGGATTGACCAGAAACTAAGAAGCATGGACACCACGAGATATGAACATCTTCTGTTTCTTGAGCTGCAATGGCGTAAGTAACTGGTGGGTGTCCATTGGCGGTCCTGCAAGTTAATGCACAAATACTAAACCCTAGTCTCAAATGAATAAAACAGAGGACTTTTTAGTTACTTAAGGCTCAAGTAAAATAAGTGTACTTATGATTTAAAGCTATTCCATGTACTCCATCTCTTTCCCTGATGTATCAACACCAAAATCAAATTAGTTTCTTAAGTCACAAGCTACAAAACAGAAGCTGTCATTGAGATGTAGTAGATTCTTACATTATTGTTGAGTTGAAGTGTTCTCCAGTTAACCCAGAAGCTCCTCCCACTGAGTTCTAAGTAAGTAAACAGACAAAAATGGTCTTAACAATTCAAAGGTAATGAAACAGATTTTGTTTGAGATTACTTACCTCCCAAGTAAAGAGCAAAGTGACCATTGCTTCTTCTTTTCCAAGGTTACTCAACTGTATACATAAAGACAATTGTTAATGATGTTTTGAGATGTAATGAAGGAATATTCTTTTAATCTTCTCGGAGTATTCTTACCGTAAAGTTGAAAACCGATACCGGAAAACTGCTTTCCTTGTAGTTATGAGGTATGAAAGGTGACACTTGACGTGAAACTATTCTGAGTTCCGGGTCAGGTTCTGTGACATTTCTATAACCTTTAGTAATCATGATTCTGAAACATTTTGATCTATAATGAACCATAATTTATACCATTGTAAACAGTCCAAGACCTTGGATACAAAGCATGATACATAGATTTATCTCCTTTGATGTTCCAGTCCCATGATTCTATTCCTATATCCTTTGTTTTACCGCTACATAGACCAGTTATAAAAAGCAACAAATTTAGTATACAGATTGATCCTTGGAATTTAAAAGCTATCAAGTTTCTCACTTTACAGATTCAGGCTTTGTTGGGCACAGAACAGTTGAGTAATTCACACTACCGGGTCTTGAAACAAAAACCTAATCATCATCATCATAATCAATAAGTATAAGTTTGGGCAAAATACCCTAATTTGAAGAACCAAACTTGACCCCAAAAATATTACCATATCTAAATCGATATTGTAAAAGTATTTGAATGGACCTCAACCATCAAACTCGAAGAACCAAAACCAAATCCGAATCCGATCCAAACCCCATAAATACCAAACCAAAGCCACACCAAAATCCTAAAATATCCGAATAGGAATACAACCTCTAAACCCGAAAACCCCGATTGTAAAGAACCAAACCGAAAATATACCCGGGCCTAGTATGCATCTTTGTGATATTAAGTGTCAGGACAAGAAATACTTACAGAGAACTGGTTTGTAAGGATTGGAGCTTCTTGACAAACCTTAGGGAAGAGCTTAAACTGCTGAAATTCACCTTTATAACTCCTTCCTATACTTCCTCCACTGCGGTTTTAACAAACATTTCTAGAGAAGATCAATCAACATGTTTGCTTATAGAAAACCCAAACTTGTTTGTTTTTACATACCCAATTCCACCTAATGGGATGCCATGGTCGCCTCTTACATGGCGCTTTTTGAACATATCATACATTGAAGCCTAATCGAAAAATCGAAAAAAAAATGGAAGTTTCAGAATTTGGTGGCAAAGACGAATGTATTTGTGAATACATATATAAAGATACTCACTCTTCCTTTAACTGCCTCTTCTTTAGTGTAACGCCACAATCTATAACCTATTGGAAACTTTTACAAAGACCAAACACAAAAGAGACTGAAACAAACTGTAATATCCAAACATCTAAACAAAAAATTTGTTGTTTAGTCTTTTTCGGTCATTTTGAATTTAGTTTTTAAGTACAAAAAGGAATGTACCAGGTGAAGAAGATCTCTCAAACTCGTCTTGAACTCAGAAGGGTTCTTTACGATGATGTTTAACTTCCTTTGCCACGTTACTTTAGGAAGTCTCTCATTTCCAACCTAAACATATTTATCTTTGATCAAAATTTGCTTAATGTGTAATGATTAATTATATCTATAATCACAAAAAAGGTTGTCATGTTACATCTTGATTCTTGAACTAGCTTAATCACTTAATCCTAGAATTTAGGTTATTTTATGATAAATTGTATAAATAGAGTTTGAGATGAAGAGCTGGTGTTTTAATTTGTTAAAATGTTTAGAAAGGACACTAAATTATTGTTTATCAATTGCAGAACAAAAAGTTGTATCCTATAATGTATCACATCTAAGAATCAATTCTCTTAGATTAGATTCCGCAATAAACTATTATCTAGTTTAGTGTCTTTGGAGTTTTAAATATACAAGACTTTTATTCTAGCAATCAATTAGTTTAATATATAAATATTCCCAAGACCTCTAAATACCTTAAATATATGAGATTATTATTCTATCCTCTAGGTACATAACTATTCCCAAAACCTCTAGTAACCATCCCTTTTATATTCGAGATTCTACCTTATTCGACTTTTGCTTTTTATCATACCGTTTCGAACGGATTGAACATCATGTGCCTGAAAAATAAGACCTTAAGGCCTGTTTGTTTTTCCATCCCAATGATTCATTTGAATGGAGATGATGAATGATGTTTGTTTAGTGTTTTTCCATCCCAATGATTCATTTGAATGGAGATGATGAATGATGTTTGTTTAGTAACAAAAGTTAATCATTTGAATGGAGATGATGAATAATGTTTGTTTACTAACAAAAACCAATCATTTGAATGATTCATTGAAATGACTCATTTGAATGAGTTACAAAATTGATGCTAAATTATGTAATCCATTTGGATAGAGATGGTTTATTGAAATTAATAAATATCAAATCTACTTTTTAGTAATAAATTATGTAATCCATTTGGATAGAGATGGTTTATTGAAATTAATAAATATCAAATCTACTTTTTAGTAATTAAAAATTAACATACCAAAAAAATGAATTGTAATTCTAAAAAAAGAGAGTTAATGGTTCAATTTTTTTGGCGGAAAATTTGTAACTCAGAATATTTTTGCAGGAAAATCGGGTTTTAGTATTTTATGGAAGCAAAATCGCGGTTTAGTTTACTATATTTTTTGCGGAAAATCATGGTTATATATTTTTGGCGGGAAAATTTCGATTCCGTAGTTTTTGGCTGGGAAAATTACGTTCCCATAGGTTTTGGCCAAAAAATTATGGTTTCGTAGTTTTTCGCGGGAAAATTACGAGAAATTACGCTACCGTAGATTTTGGCGGAAAAATTACGAGAAATTACGGTTCCGTAAGTTTTGGCAGGAAAATTACGAGAAATTACGGTTTCGTAGGTTTTGGCAGGAAAATTACGAGAAATTATGGTTCTGTAGTTTTTGGCCGGAAAATTACGTGAAATTATGGTTCTGTAATTTTTGGCGGGAAAATTACGAGAAATTATGGTTCCGTAGATTGTGGGGGAAAAATTACAGTTTCGTAATTTTGGCAGAAAAATTCAGGTTTCGTAATATTGTAGGGGTTAAAAGTTACTTTCTATTTTATATATTTATTTAATTTTTAAAATAAATTAAATGTGGACCATCTCCATCCAAATGGTCCAATTTGAATCATTCAAATGAATCTCAAAACTTAGCCTAAATTTCAAAGTTCATTCAAATGGTTTATCTCAATAAATCATCCAAATGATTAAAATTTGTTGCTAAACAAACAAATATGGTCATCCAAATGATCCATTTGAATGGATCATCTAAATGGATCATTTGGATGGATATATCAAATGTGAATGGATCATCTAAATGGATCATTTGGATGGATATATCAAATGGAGAAACAAACATGGCCTAAGTTTTAAAAATTAACTTTTAAAACAGAAGTTATAAAAATATTGGACCCTTTAATCTTTACCAAAAACAAAAATGAATCATTTAATCTTTAACAAAAACAAAAAATAGACAAAAATGAACCCTTTAATCTTTAACAAAATAGACTAAAATCTTTTGGATACTGTGATGTATCCTATATAGCATATATAAAATGTCGGCCCTGCTTTTTAAGCATTTGAACATTTAGAGATTATTGCATAATTATGTCAATATTGGAACTCATGCAGGGCCGGTCCTGAGGGGAGGCGAGTTAGGCGGTCGTCTAGGACATCAAAAAGTTTTAGGACATTTTGGGGCATAGGTTTTTTTAAGACCTTTTATATTTAGGACATCAATACTTACGATTAGTTTTAGGTTATGAGACTTTTTTATTTTGAAACTGTAAATTTGCTATGTAGTTGCTAGGTTTTCCAATATATTTTTTTAACATATAGTTTTACAAACTCTAAAGGTATAGAAAAAAAAGTTCGATGCACTCATGGATCTTAAACAGAGATTAAAACAAAAGATAATGTGCAATTGAGGGATGACACTAATAGTGACATGGCATATAGCAAGTGATAAAAAGAGTAAGAAAATATCAAGAGAGTTCACATTCTTCGTGACTATTCAGGAAATGAATGGTCTAAATTCATTGAAATTTTTTTTGGATAGACCAGACAAGACAATCCAAACTAGATAATTGAAGCTAGTGAGATATATTTCTTTATTCTTCTTCTTTAGCAAAAACAATTTTTTTGTGATCATCTGTTCATCTGAACAAATTTTTATAAACTGAAGTATAAGTTTTTTGTTTAACAAAATTTATTAAAAAATATTTTTAAAACAAACTAAACCAATCAACTATATGATTATTGATAATCAAAATGAGAGAAAATATCAAAGATATGGTATAATTATTTTTAAGAAAATACCATTTGTGTTAGGAGTTCCCTTTCCATGTGACTGTTCTCCATCTCTATTTATCTATAAGGAGATTAAGATTCTTTAGTCTCTTGACCAAAAAAAAACATAAAATTTACACTGAAACATGAAAAATCAATAGCAAAAGGGATTTTTACATTAAGAAACCTTGAAGGCAAACAAAACAAAATTGAAGCTTTTAGTTGCAGAAGCAACTTTGTAACTGGAGTGTTAAATTGTAGAGGGAAAGAAGGAAAATAATAATAATAGAGAAGCTTGAAACTGATGATAACATAAAAATCTATGTATGAAACAAGATCATAGTAATATTTAAGTAGAAAAGACAATTAGCAAAGGAGTTTGAATTCAGCTCAAGATTAGCAGAGAGAAAAGAAGTTTGATATATAATAAAAGTTATCAAGATGTAGGATATATATATATATATATCAATATTTTTTTGTGGCGAAAAATTAAAGACCCAAATAAGAACCAAATTCCTTTCGGATTTATATGGGTATAAAATATCAAAAATATATTATTCATGTATTTATATAATTAATTCGAGTTTTTCAGTTTTGATATGTTACAGATCGAACATCATATATTTGGTTTATTCTTACTAATAAAGATATTTTGAATATAATAATTTTAATTACTAACATAATATCAATCAATCCGTATTTAGTACATGACAATGACAATGATATATTCAGAATGTTTAACATTAGAAAAGCACGTCATTTGGGCAAGGGATAGGTTCCAGAAGATGATTTTGGGTTTTCGATCAATTTTGCATCTCATATTTTTGATTTCAAGTATTTCGGATATTGTATATGTTCGAGTATTTTTAGATTTTATATTGAGTTTAGATCTAGTTTTTTAATTACGGGTAAGATTTTATTAAATTGAATCTCTAAAATTAATTTTTTTTAAAAAAAAATATCTAAAATAGAAAAATACGAAAAAAGAATATGAAACTTTTAAATACATTTATTTGAACTATGTGAAAATTCTGATAATCCCAAAATAAAAAACGTCATCATCAGCATTAGATTAGCGAACTTGTAGTTTTACAATGAGCATTCAAAATGTTGGAGTAGAAGACTAAGTGGAGATATTTTACATTTTACTGTTATATGAACCCAACATATAAATCATTGGAATAAAAAAATTGGCGAATGTCCGTAAGGGCATCTCCATTGATGAGATTTAATGAAGTTTATTAACAAATTTTAATAATAAAATAAGATAAAAATGGAAAGAGAAGATAGAGATGGATCTTATTTTACAACTTTAAGAATCATGTAAGAACTTTGTTTCTATAGGTGGCACACTATTAGTGGGGCAACATTTTCAATATATATTTCAATTTAATTAAATGGTTTAATTTTATCAATTTAATTAAATGGTTTAATTTTATTATAATATTATTATTTTTTTTTTGGAAACACAAGTGAAGAACTTTATGGATGGAGGTGCTCTAAGACCATTGTTTTTTATTGTCTTTTATAAAAGTTTCGCTTATATAAAAGAAAAAAAGTCACATACTTTTTATGTAAATATTTAAACCAAACTTTTGGCCACATATTATGTAAAAAAAACTGGGACCTTGATCTATCATGTGAAATCATAGTAAGCCATGATCAAGCTAACATGTTTCGTTTTATATTTTTCCAAATTCTTTCCTATGTTTTATTTCTATTTTTTTCTCTTTTCTTAACTATCTTGTTGACCTTATTCTCACTTAGTTTTTTATTTTTAAAATCTTATTAAATATTAATCACTTTCATAATTATTTATTATTAATAAAAGTTTAAAATAAAAATATAAGATATAGAAAATTACAAAAAAAAAAAAATTACAGAGTACGTAGTTTGTATGTAATATAAATATGTGTTGAAGATAAATATGTACTTAACACTAATATGTTAATCCTTAAAAAAAAAATTTAGGACACAAGACCGGTTCAGAATTTTTGATGGCCTAAAAGGGAATGATTTGGTTTAGTCTTTTGCTTCGATTTTGTTTAGTAGTTGTGGTTTTTGCTGTGTGGTTCTGTCTCCTATGCTTTCTCTGATTGTCGGCGCACCTTGTTTTGCTTTAGTTGTGTGTTCTGTCCATCTCTCTGCATCCTTGTATGCTAAAGACTATACTTATGTCTCATTTTCTAAAATCTTTCCAAGACTTTAACTAGGTCAACGAGTCTTTTCCTTTATGAATTCTCTGTTCTACTCCCAAGTTTGAAGTTTGAACCTTTTCAAACTCTTCATCCAAAGAATTATCTTGACCAAGTTCATAAACACACCAATCAATCTTAGCAATCACACATCCAAGATAATATAAGAAGTCATCAACAACAAGTGTTTTCTTGGGGACGAAGCCACCGTGAAATCACATTTCATAAAGGACGGTTGTTGAGTTTTACAACCAAACAAAGATGAAACACAAAAGGACAAAGACATGCACATGTTCTTGTTTTAGCTATCAAAATCCTTGCAATATCTCAGAAGTCACCCTTTTAATAGAAGCATGATATATCTATATATACTTGTATGGGGTAGTACAGGAATATTAACCTGTTGTCCATCGACTACGCCTTTCGGCCTGATCTTAGGCCCTGATAGTACAGGAATATTAACCTGTTGTCCATCGACTACGCCTTTCGGCCTGATCTTAGGCCCTGACTCTGAACCTTCTCAAACTGTTTCTTTTTAAGAACCAAAAAGATTTGTGCCAAAACAACCGATCCTAAGAAGAACAAAAGGCCTTGGACACGTAATATAAAAGCATTGAACTTGGGAGGAGAAAGAGGATGAGCACTTTCACTCTTCTTAAAACTTTGAAGAGTCTTCGCTTGTTGTCTCTTCACGCCTTTCTCCAACCCTTTTATGAAGAATTCACCCAAAAGTAGAAAAATGAAGACAAAGTTACCAAACATTTTAACGAACCAGAGGGGAAAATGAAGAATTCACCCAAAAGTAGAAAAATGAAGACAAAGTTACCAAACATTTTAACGAACCAGAGGGGAAACCAAAGACTTCTTCTTTCTTCTTCTCGCGACCTATACACACTCGTAGTTGTTTTTCTGATCAAGCCAAAGTGTAGCTTGATACTGCTACATTGGCAGGTGATGTTGAGTGAATGTAGACAAACTCTAGGGATTTTCCGGATGGTAATGAATGCATCCACGAGGGTAAACCAAATGAATTTCTGCCTGATCTCGACAGTCCCCATATTGGTCCGTAGAGATTCTTGATCGAAAGAGTGAGATTTTTCAGAGATCTTGATGATTTGTTTATCACAGTTGTTGAATATCTGTAGTACATCCTCCCCTTTGACTTTGAGTACCATGAACCAGTTATCTTCTGAACTATAGCCACTGGACCAGAGGCTGCACAAAGTAATCAGCATAGTCAAGCTTCTGTTCCATTGATAGAGAAATCATAGATTAACATGTTAACAAAAGAACCATACCTCGGACTGGATAAGTCACTCTCGGTTTACGAATAGGCATTGGTCTTCTGACAACAGGAGCAGGAACCACTGCAGGGACAGTCACAACAACCAAATAAGCTAACTAACTACTTTTGAGTTCCAAGCTTGGTTTTAGATTTCAGCCACAAACCTGGAAGAAACTGGCTATAACCGGAACGACCACTGCTAAGGCGAGCAAGAACACCAAGGATTGGTGCATTGTTGTAAGTAGCAGGCTCAGTCTGCTCATAGTTATCTCTCCTGTCAGCAAAATTGTCATAAGCATCAGGACCACCAACAATAGCACCAGTGAGAAGGTTCGGATCACTGCCTTTACGGCTAAACCACGTAGCATATCCACCTCGGCAAGTAACAAATGTTCGGTCGACCTTAACAGAGACAATAGAGGAACCTCTATGGTGAACTCTCTGAGGAAAATTGTTACCATATCCAACCATATAACTCGTTGCTCTCGGGTTATCTCCAAGAATATAATCCACCTGAGATTTGGCAAAGGAAAGAAGCTGCGAAGGAGCTACATATCCGGCTGAACATCTCAAGTTGCTTCTAGAGGAAGTAAGGTAATCAGAGTAAACCGTGGACAAGAAGGAAGCACTAGTGACAAACTGCATATTGTTCCAACGTTGTCTGAAAATCAATCCACCTGGTGTTTTCTGAATGTTCCTTGAGCTTTTACCCAATAACGAACACATAAAGAAATCAGCTTTATCTTTAAATCTCCTGAATACAGGTGCATGTCTTCCTGCTTTGCCTTGCATCAAAAACTAAACAAACAAACCGGTTTAGAATCAAATCAAGATTTTACAAACCGGTTAAGTTGACCATATAAATCAAAATTTGACTGACCTTGGCAACAAGGGTTTGAACACCAGCGTACTTAACATCCCAACCGAACTCGGTCATGGACCAACCGGTTCCACCCATGGCATCACCGTTCCGACCCAAGTAATCCAAGTAGTACTGATTGTTTGAAGCTTGATATAGCCACGCAGCAGCCCACAATAACTCATCCTGAATCGTTGAAATTAAGAACAAATCAAAACATCAGACTCTTGCTCAAAGACTTTATTAATCTCAGATTACAAAATCTTTAGAATGTTACATTGTAACCGCTGACGGATCGGTAATATTTCTGGGCAACTGTGATACTGCTGTCGTATTTTCCTCTGTATTTTTCGGCAAAATCAAACAACTGTAACAAGAAAAAAACCGAATTAGGGTAGCAAATCGTAATAAAACAGTACAAACAGGGTCACAAGTTTTAGGAGGAGAGTGGTAGATTCGTAATATTGTTCAAAAAAGAGGTTACATTCGGACTCAACACGGGGGGCATCGACACGTGTGTAGTTTTTTCATCTTAAAAAATAAAGTGAACGGCTGGGATCATACAAGATCTGTACGTTCACAACACAAAAAGCCCGTGGCGTGATGGACGGGGAACGATGCCGTTTTAATGTTTAAAATAAAGTGAGTTATTATTGTGTTTTTTTTTTAGTCAACACTATTATTGTGTTTAAATTAAATTCTATAATTAAAATTAAAATACCTGATATGCATGAGTGAGGAGTAGCCTAGAGTAAACAGGATTAAATCGGCGGAAAACAATCGAAGCGGCGGCCATAGCGGCTGCTGTTTCTCCGGCGAGATCTGACCCGGGATTACTCGGATCTATCCGGTAAGCTCTCCGATCAGTCGTCATTTCTTCCGGTCTCTGCCAACAATAATGATCGGTGTTTCCATCTCCAACCTAACAAAATCAGTTACAGATTTATTTAATAATTTGAAATTTAAATTAAGAAAATGATCATGACAAAAAAAAAAATAATAATAATAATAAATAAGAAAAAGAAAAGTATGTAACACACCTCGCCGTAAAGAACATTGGGCTCAGGATGGGCTTTAATGAAGTAATCAGTACCCCATTTAATAGCATCAATGGAGTGACCAAGCTCGCCGTTAGATTGTAACTGATTACCGTATTCAATCACACTCCACGCCATCATCGTAACCGTAAATGCCATCGGAAGTCCGAATTTCACATTGTCTCCAGCGTCATAGTATCCTCCGATTAGATTCACCTGAAAAAAAAAACAAAGATTCACTGTAAATCTAAGAATCAATAGCAACATTGTGTGATAGAGAGTGTAGAGAGTGGGGAGAGAGACATACGCCGCTTGATTTGCCGTCGGTTAGACCGGAGTGAGAACGCCAAGTGACTCTTTGGTTACGAGGAAGAATACCAGATCTTTGAGCTTCGAAGAAGAGAAGACTCTTGGTTAGAGCTTGTTTGTAATCATGACTGGAAAAAGCTACCGGAGAACAGATAAGTAGGAGTAAGATAGTAGCTATTGATGCAAATTTCTCCATAAGTAAAAGGAATGAGAGAAATGTGGGGGAGATTATAAGCTAAAAAGCGCTGAATGAGCCAGAGAAAGAGAGAAGAAGATGGATTTGTGAATAGAAAGGGAGGAGCTAAAGTGTTGCTATTTAAGGGAAGGAAGATGGGGAATGGAGGAAGGTACCAGGAGACATAATTTTTTTGACAGTTAGTTTTCATTTAATGTTTAATTTATTTAATTCTCTTTTCCTTCCTTATGAGTATGTTTTCTTTTTTACAATGTGCAATGATTTATTATGATTAGTATAGGTAAAATACCAAAAAACTATGAATTATATACCCACAAATATCAAAGCTAAAATTCAAATTGATAAACCTAAATATTTGAACAGTACATTTTTGTATATTTTGAATCCAAAAAAAAAAAAAATCGAATTCCGACTAAAAATATTAGAACGATATATTTATGAAAAATTTACCTGGAGTATCCCCAAAAAAAGAGAATCTCGGTGAGTACCCCACAAAGAATTGAAATTAAAAAAAAAAGAGAATCTCGGTGAGTACCCCACAAAGAATTGAAATTAAACAGAGCACCCCCCGAAACGACACGTGCCAAATATGTCCATTTGTCAATTGTCATTTTTACCCTTGTCTACCTGGCGTCGGACAATTAATATGCTGCAGACTCTCAATTGTCGTGACGCGACACGTCCCCGTCCAAACCTTTATCGTACACTGTCCTTCACTAGGTTCAATTGTCGTGACGCGACACGTCCCCGTCCAAACCTTTATCGTACACTGTCCTTCACTAGGTTGGAATACCAACAAAAAGAGCGGGACCTTTTGATTTTCAAATCCTAAACGTCTAACCTGTACGGACGATCCGTGTCGATCAAAACCATTCGTCTATATCATGACACGTGGGTAGCACAGACGAACCATACAACCTCACGTGACATACACTGTCCTTCACGAGGTTGGAATACCAACAAAAAGAGCGGGACCTTTTGATTTTCAAATTCTAAACGTCTAACCTGTACGGACGATCCGTGCCGATCAAAACCATTCGTCCATATCATGACACGTGGGTAGCCCAGACGAACCATACAGCCTCACGTGACAGCGCTTGAAAATCTTTGAAAATCAATACCTGCACGGTCGATCTGCGTCGCGTAAACCATTCGTCCATATTGCGACACGTGTATAACACAGAGAAACGCACCAACCCATCGCCA
>CM071716.1:38305131-38316129 GCA_036630335.1 Physaria fendleri | reverse complement strand
TTTCTTTGTTTTAGGAATCTTCTTTCTCCTTATTCTCGCTTCAATCTCGTCTTTTTCATTTGATTAGATTCGATTTGATTAGATTCACCTCAATCTCGCCTCAATTTTGCAGCCCCTAATCTAATCTTCCATACTAATCTCTGTGGTTCAATAACCTCGTTGCAGACGAGCACTCCTTCGCGGTACTGTTTCTCAATTCGATCTTCTCTCCTCTCTTAGTTCCTGCTAATTTGAGGTTTGTTTGTTATTTTAATGTGATTCTTGAATCTCAATGTAGTATTTGAATTTTGTAATCCAATAGCCTCGTTGCAATTAGGTTCTCGAATTTGATTTTATTGTTTGTTTTCTTCTTCTTGTGATGTAGAGATCGAGCCTGGGAATCTTATTTTGAGATTAGGCTATATGTTATCATCATGATTTGTAAACCAATGGTTGGTCATGTTGTTGTGTCTCCATCATTGTCCAATGTGTTTTTTTTCCAATCTTCGCTCTTTTCATTTTGTAGGATAAAACTATCAGAACGATGGGTCCAATGTGTTTTTTTTCCAATCTTCGCTCTTTTCATTTTGTAGGATAAAACTATCAGAACGATGGAGTGTCTGCAAAAGAGTTTGATGAAGTATTAAAAGATACAGTGCCTGACATGAGGTTACTATCTTGGTGTTTATGTCTTCTAATAGTCATCTATTGTTAAAATCTCCATTGCTTAATGATGACCAAAGTGTCTAAATGAGAAGAATTTATCAACATCAAAGTTCTAATTATGATTGCTGTGATGATAAGACACTAAAAGAAGAGAAATATGCCAACGAAAAGATGAAAAGTAGAGAATACATAAAAGTTATGTGATGATGTGATGAAGGATGTTCTTTGATGGAAAATCGGTGAAAACGTGTACAATTCTGGTCGTTGAATACCTCCAGCTACTGGTCTTGGTTCATGTACAATTATCTTGCTTTGCTCTTGGTTCGGTTTATATTAGTGCTCTGTTTTGATTTTGGTTATTAGCTCTGTTTTTACTAGTGATCTGTTTATTTGTGTTGCCTTTAGCATATTTTAAACATAAATTTTTAGTTTAATGAAGTTATTTTTGTGAACAGTACCTTTCATGTCTAATTGTCTATTGATATTGGGAAATTAATCTAAATTATTATGATTTTAAATTATTTTAATTAATTATTTTGGCATTTAATACCAAAGTCGAGAATCATATGTAAACATGATTCATGTGTTATGTGTCCTCTTTCATGTGTTTTTTGGTCAAGAATCAGATGTAAACATGTATATGTTGTTATTCACTAAAAACAGAGTGCTTTGTGTTGAAGTTAAACAAACCAGAGTAATGTCTTTTAGTTTGGTTTTAATTAAAATTGAATTATTAATTTTATTTTGAATACAACTAATATAACTAAAAAAAAAAGGGTCAGCGCCGCCAAAATTGTGTATGTCACGTCACCGTCGCCAAAATTTACACACAGTTGTGGGGCAGTTTCTAGTCATATTAATTTGCCCACAGTTGTGTTTGCCTTTTTTTAATGTTTTTTTAGTTGTATTCGATTTTAAAAACTTTTTTTCTAGTCATATAATACATGATCTGATTATAAAATTTTGATTAGAAACGAATTATAAAAAAAAGTATGAAAAAATCATTTTGGATGATTTCATGTCATAATGGCCTTATCAATATTTTGGATGATTTCATGTCATAATGGCCTTATCAATAAGTGAATGTACCTATACTATCAAGGTTGGTTCAACACTTCTCAAAATTTTGAATTTTTAAATTTGATATTTTTTAAGCCTAAGTTGATAACATATAAATAATATGTTATTTATGATTAAAACCATATCAAACAAATTTTTAACTTTTTTTCTAAAATTTTTTATTATACAATTGTTTAAATAAAATTTTACAACAATAATTTGTGGCATCAATTATATTTGTACCATGTATGATTACATCTCATAATAATGCGTGCACTTTCGCCCAATATCCCGTATGATTCCTCTTCTTCATTTCTCGGATGAATATCTCAAAAGCCTCCTTCCTAAAATGCCCCCCTTCTAAAATGCCCCATGGCTCAAAAGTCCTTTCTTGTTGTACATTTTGTTTTTTTGTTTTTCACAAACCTAGAAGGAGTTTAGGGAAGGAAGATGAGCCTATGAGATTAAAAGTAGGACATTTAAGGGGTTTTTAGGGGATTATCTCATTTTCTCATCAAATAGTCGTATTAGTTAAAACAGTTATCTTTATGTATATATTATTACGCAGTCATATTAGTTGTCATCAGTCATATATCTGGGTTTTGACGAACACAGATCTATTCGATTCTTTGTTATTACCCACTAATGTCGTTCTATAGCAACAAAAACCTCAAATATAGTCATAATACTGCATTATTCAAGTTTTATTGAGCAAAAACCGGTTCTTTTTGAGGTTTTAAAAATTAAAAGTAGGACATTTAAGGGGTTTTTAGGGGATTATCTCATTTTCTCATCAAATAGTCGTATTAGTTAAAACAGTTATCTTTATGTATATATTATTACGCAGTCATATTAGTTGTCATCAGTCATATATCTGGGTTTTGACGAACACAGATCTATTCGATTCTTTGTTATTACCCACTAATGTCGTTCTATAGCAACAAAAACCTCAAATATAGTCATAATACTGCATTATTCAAGTTTTATTGAGCAAAAACCGGTTCTTTTTGAGGTTTTAAAAAACCTCAAAAGCTTGTCTCTAATGGTGAATTCAAGTTTTTTTGGCTTCATTTTTCTCAAATTTACCCTCAAACAACTCGTAAAGTCTTTAATTTCATAAATTCAAACTCGATTTGTGACAAAAGCAAGTGAATTTAGTGAATTTGACATAAAAATTTTGGGTTTTATGGTGTAGAAGAAGAAGCTAATAACAAAAATAAAGAAGAAGAAGCTAATAACAAAAATAAATATTTTAATTTTAATATGATAAAAAAAAATATATGTCGTTCAAGTTAAAAAGATGGGTGGGACCAGTTTCTATTTTGTTTTTCATTTTTCTGATTTATTTTTAATATTTGGGGCTTAACAGATTAAAAAGGATATAAGGGATTTGACTTAAAAAAATAAGGGCTTTTTAGAATTTGATCTAAATCAAATCCACTATAACTACGATAATCAGTAAATCGGACCACTAACCAAACAAAATTAGGGAATCTTTATGGAAGACAGAGATTTAACAAATTCATTTTTTTTTAGTCAAATGAAAGGATTTAGATTCAAACATTAGATTTGGGATTTTAGTTTTAGAGTTTATAATAGGAAAACTAGGGTATATTATCAAAGATTTCAGGTTAGAAATCATAAAACTAGGGTTCTAGATTTTTTTTCATTCTCAGATCTTATTTGAAATAACAAAAATATATAAAACATACAAAAATTTAAATAAAATAAAATAAGTAAAAGAGAAAGATAATAGTTACTTTCACAAGCTTGAATGAATGGCATCATGACAGTCAAAATGGAGATTCACATATCGTTATGATGAAGAACTAGTGAGAAGGTTACATAGCCGCCGTTTGAAGAAGAAAAATAAGAGAGTAAATCTAGGGTGAGCAAGACAAATAAAAGATATGACAGCGAAATTAGGGTTTATTTTTTATATGTCTGGAAACTGTTTGGTATGTAAAGCCGAACCGAACCGAGCCGTAAACCGAATAATATTTAAAATTGAACCGATCGATATACTATATAAAATTCGGCGAACCGAAATGGGCCTAATTCGGTCGGATCGGGCTGGGCCGATCGGCCCAATCCGAAAGCCCAGGCCTATGAAGTTCTGTCTTATATGGGCTGGATTTTAAGCCCTTGCTCCCTACACTAACGTAATATAAAAAATTCTAGATAAAAAATTTTGGAAATCAAGACTTGGATTTAACTTCGTGTTTTTTTTCCAGTTTTTTCATATACCAAATTCTGATGCAAAGCTTGATAAGTGACAATTCAAAAGAAACCTTCATTTTATTACTAAATTACATTATATATTGTGAAGTGTCATTGTAATTAATAGGTCATTAATTATTATGATCCAAAAAAGACATTAAATCTTTTAAAGAGATAATTTACCGATATTTGAATATATATTAATAAAATTCTTAACAGAAAAGGAAATAGATATATATATGTATTAAAAATCAGAAACATACTATTTATATTAATATATTAACAAAAAAACGAAATTAAAATTTTTATTTAAATTCTTTTTCTATTATTATTAATAAAATGATCGATTGGATATTGTTATTTATAAAGAAAGAGTTCTTTTTGCCGTGATTTTTTCATAAAATCATTAAATTATATGAATTCATTTTAAATAATCGTTGTGTAAGATATTATTTCACATAAATTTTTAACGGGTATCCTTTTTATAATTACATGTTAATGAAAAAAAATTATACAATTTTTTTAAAAAATCAAATTTTTGGAAAACCATAAAAACATTGATTGGCTATTATTTTTTCCAAAGAAAACAAAATTTTTTCTGTTAGAAAAGAAAAAAATGCATTTATTTTCAGAAAACTCTCAAATTTATCAATTAATTAGTAATTTTGTGACAAAAATATAATAATAATATTCAGAAAACTCTCAAATTTATCAATTAATTAGTAATTTTGTGACAAAAATATAATAATAATAAATTTAAAAAATATGCATGATTTTCTATTGTTTTTAAAAATAATTAAAATAATAAATTTTAGTTTTTAATAAAATATAAATCTCGTGCAATCGCACGGGAGAAATCTAGTAAGTAAAGTATTGAAATAGCTATAAGCCGATAAATTATTTGCAAAAGATGGCAAAAAAGTGCAATATTAAATGTTTAGTTCGTATAATTATGTTTGACCAATCTTCCAAATATGGTTGCTACTACTTTATTTTATTTTTCGTGGTTAGGTTTACAAGAAGTGCCTTTTTGTCTTGCCTATGGAACTGTCGGAAAACCCTAGCTACTAGCTTTAACTTTTTCAGATTTCATAAAAAAATCTTCAACTGTTTATATAACCTTTATACTATATATATGAGCTTCACTCACATCAATAAAAATACTTACCATTTCCTTAATATTGACAAACACAAAGAGATGAAGAACACTAATGTGAAGTTAATCACAGCACTCTTTCTAGGGCTTCTCTTCCTCATGATAATGATGATGATGATGATGATGAAGTGTTGTCATGCGGTTCAAGGTTCGTTAAATCTACAAAACTCTTAATTTTCTCTTTGGTTTTAGTTAGATCAAGATAATAGTGATTATATACATACATATATGTAGGTGGTGAATCCAAATATGAAGATTATAGTCTTATACTGAGTGAAAGTGAATATCTCTTGATGGGACGAAAGGTACACAATAACATATATTTGTTTACTTATCAAAGTTGGTTTATACAAAGATTAAATGCTTCATACAACAATTGATACGATCTAGTTAGATGTTTTTTTTTTCCGAATAAAACAAAAACATCAAGATACATATAGTCGTGATTCGTGAAGAAGAACTTTCAATATGATATATATGTATGTTTTACAACAGATAAAAAGCCTAAAACCAATGGACTTTGAAGCAAAGAAAAAATCAAGAAAAGGATCAGTCTCTTCAGATTCAGAAAGGGGAATAGATAAGCTAATGAGAGGTGACTATCCTTCACGTATGAAAGGGAGGAAAAGGACTCCTATTCATAATTGATCACATATCTCCTATGATCACTTGTTTAATATTCTCTTTTTGTTGTTTAATTTGGTTTAGTATCTTAATATATATATATGTATGTATGTCTTTTTGAAGAAAAAAAAAAAGGAAGTTTAATATATGTGAGAAGAAGAAGCTAGCTATAGTTCTTACATGAATGTATCTAGTATGAGTGCACAATAAAGGTTTTGCCACTTCGTTTTTTGTTTGTTTCAAACAATGTATTCTAGTTTAGGCTTTACATATTAGAAATGGTTTACATAATTGGTTTATGCTTATGAACCAAGAGTGTTTCCATTTTGATGAAATGTGTCAACATTTTTTTTTTCTTTTCATAATAGCAAAAAGCAGAAGTTTCGGCATAAGAAACTGTTACCCCTTCAATACTCGTAACTCGGCCAACATCCTAGTTTTAGTAAATATCCGCAATAAAACAAGTTAAATATCAAAACTATACTTGTAATTACGAAACAATTAACAAGTCAAAAAAGGTATTCCACTATTTGCTCGGTTAATTATCCCGTACTCATTACTTGTTACTTATAATCCGCAAAAAATTACTTGTTATTCACAAATAATACTCGTTATCTGTTAAAAAAATATATATACTTAATATCCGTTAATATTAATTGTTACTCTTTACTCACAAATATATGTAATGGAACAAATAAACCGCAAATCTTAGAATTTAAACAAATATTCATATGACCAAGTACCCATTTCTAACAAACCAAATATAAACCTAATAAGTAATAGTTATGATACTTGTAAGTAATTGTCACAAAACCTTAGCTTACTAAAAAAAAAACAAAAACAAAAACAAAAAAAAATTCATCCATGTTTGAGACTTTAATTGCGTTCGTACTCATAATATTGAAGTTGGTCGTTCGTAATTATAGCCACAAATCTCCCAACGGCTATATATATTGACCTCTGAGGAGATGTTGGATTTATGAGATAAGAAGAACAAATAAGACAAAAGCCTCTGGACCATAGGATAAAGAATTCGAATAGAGGATCTTTATGCAATGATTAGAAATATTTATTCAAAGATTCAATCATTCGATAAAAAAATTAAATAGAATTGAAGTACTTTTCAAATAATCATAATGTGGAACATAAATTATACACTGCATTCATAATTTTATTTTTAGCTACCAAAACTGCAAGGCTATGGATGATGATGATTGATGGTGACAAATATCAAATTTTCCAAACTTTACAATGAAAGCATCAACCTTTCAGCATCCATGGAAGCTCCTAAGAAATCTCTGTACACCAAAGAACCCTAAAATAACTTCTCATCTGTTTAAGAAACCTCACACCTTCAAGGCTAAATCCATTATTCATCCATCCATGTCCTGCATTACCTTGAACAAGCAACTAATTTAACCCAAATGATGAAGAATCTGATTCATATGGTTTCTTCAAGTGAATTTCCATTGCTCTCATGTAATAGCTGAAGACATTCATATGGATTAGCATAGAAATAGTCTTCTTCTTTTGGTCTATTTGGGATCACTAGTCGTCTCTTTGGCCCTCCCATTCGCGTAGCGTGAAAGGCTTTAACTCTAGTTGAAAATGCTTCCCAGCTCAACAATCCTTCATAGTATTCATCTATTACCTTAACCAAAAACTTCCTGTTCAGCTAATCGTCTTCTTGAACCCCAAAAACCTGTATACAAATCTACGTTATAGCCTATGAAAGAATGAAAGATGAAAGATGAAAGAGTACCGAATGTTTCACTGGTAATCACCTGCGATGACCTTCAACAACTTTTGCCATGTTCCCATAGTATGTAGGAACAAATATATCACTTTCAAGAGAAATAAGGTAATCAAGAGCAGCCATTTGAGAAGAATGGTTCTGACAGAAACTCAAATCAGAAGCATCAAGTAGAGTTTCTTTCCTAACCTGATTTGATCAAAATGTTACAGAACCATTGAGTGAAAGATTAAGGAATTGAGAATGTTAGAGAATGATATGTTTAAGATTAAGGGTTACTAACCACATTTGGGAAAACGTCTGTTAAAGCCTTTAGCCTTCTCTTACCACCATATATTTCTCCAGCGGCTATGTAAATCTGAACATTACGATCAATACCTAAAGCGGATAGCGTAAGAGCTGTTTCTTCTGGAGTCAATGGGCAAAGACCTTCTTTCCTCTTCAACTCGGAGTTTATTACTTTCTCTTTCCACCATGGATATGCATATCTAAGCAATGCACCATGGATATGCATATCTAAGCAATGAGAAGACAATAACATCAGTATTTCGGAAAAATGTCTGAAACTTTTAATATAAGTAGAGAGTTTTGTTTTATAACCTCATTCTTGTTAGTTCTTCCTCTTCGTAGCGGTTGCAACCATGTGAGCAACCAGAAAATGCTAACATGTCCATTTCATATCTGAGATGCAGAACAAGAAATGGACCTTTCTCCCTCAGAATCTTGACTACTCTTCTACCCAATTCCTCAATCTTTGGAGTGAATCTAAGCCCGTTAAAATTTGCTCTGCATCGCAGCTTCTGAATCTCAATAGGCAGTTCGTTATTAGCAAGTCGAGTATCGGTCTTGTTTAGATGTACGACTTTATGCTTCTTCACCAGTGGAAGAATCTGTTTCAATATATTAGGTGCAAAGAGGCTGTGAGAATCCAACAAACTAGCTTGAAGACAAATCTCTCCTAAACGACGAAAATGTTGAATTGTTGGCGTGAACCGAGAAAATAACCTGGTCTTGGTAGTAGGACATGTTGGACCAGCTGATAGGAGGCATGGTGTGGTACATTCCAAGCCTAACCCTTCTCTTGAGCCTTGGAGGAAGCTCTTTAAGTATACGAACCTCATCTCTTAAGGAACTTATGAAGTAATCCACATCAAATATGTCTTTGAACTCACTATTCACATGAAAAATCAAATCAGCAACTTCAAGAGAGAGTTAAAAGTAAAAGAAGAAATCAGAAAGAAGCTCTGAGTAATACCTTGGATCATTCCAAAACGAGGTCTTGTCAAGCTCCGGAACAATAAGTGTAACATTCATGTATCTTGCAATAGTGACCATATCACATATCTGAAGAATGAAAACAGAGTCCACAAGTCACATCAAAGAGATCTTTCTTAAGAAAAATAATAAGATTAGTTCTGATCTTACGGCTGCTCGCATTTGATTAAGTCCTCCATTGCAAGAAACCATAAGATAGCCATTGTTCTGATATATCCCTGAGATGAACAAAGATCACAAAAGTATTAAAGTTCCGATATTACCATAGACTTAACATTCCGAGATTGTTGTGGTTAAGTTACATAACAAGAAAAAAAAAAAAAGCTTACTTTTAGGAGGTTGGGGGATTTTCATGGGAAGAGAAGTCATCTCAGCAGCCATAGGGAAGTGATCATGGTGATGGAAACACGAAGGCCAAGCTTTCAACAATCTAGGTCCCCAGATCTCTCCCTCCAAAGCCACCAAATGAACAAAACAACTCCAAAGAAACAATATCATCAAAGCACGAATCATCCATAGACTCATACGAGACCTAGAAACCAAAGAGTTCTTCAACTTCTCTATCTTACTATCATCTCCTAGAAACTTAACCTTCATCTCCCAAAGTTTCCTGTGGTATAGAAACTTCTCTGCTTTACACATTTTTTCTGAAATCCTACAAATCTCCACAGGGAAATTTCATCAAACAGATTCCAGACTTAAGTCTACAAAACGAATCAAATCTACAGGGTCAACTTGAGAGTCTTATCTCTTTCTCTCTCTGAAGTAATTTGACACTCAGAAAAATGTAATCTTCACGCAAAAACAAGGAAAAAATCTCAGAATTTATTGCTCCTCGAGAAAAATTCCCGATTAATGCTCAAGTCAACCACAAATCCCGGCTCTTAATCATAAAAATAATCAAAAGAAATTCGAAAAGACGAATCTGAGTTCATGAACATTCCACAAACCGACAACTCTCAACTCATTAAAATCTCAGCAGCAAAACCCAGAACCCAGAGATCATACAGATCTTAAACTCTCTGAATTACAATGCAAGAACATTTTGTGAAGCAAAATTGAAGAGGAAAACAAAAAGGAGGAAGCTTTGAGAATGCTTGTTTAGTTTTTCAACGAGATTCTTTGTCTAGATCTGGTGGTCAATCACCAAAGAATCTGGAAACTAGATCGAAGCTCCTCAGAAAGATTGGGAAGAAAAAAAGAAGATCAGGACAAGAATATGCAAAAGATAACAACTTTAGAAAAAACAAAACAAATGAACTGTCTTCTTCTTTTTTTTTTTTATGACCGTTTTGTTAAACTTTTCTGTGTTATACAGTTGGAGTATATCATCATCATTATATATACTGATCAAAAAATCTCTCTATAAGGAAACAAAATCTTATTGTTGTTTATATTTCAAATTTTTGGTCAAAAAATATCTTACTTATCAGTGTAATATTATTTCTTGTTTACATATCAAGTTTTTTGATCAATTGATTCCTTCTAATTTGTTGGCAAAACAAAAACCTTATTATTATTGTATGTAGATTTTTTTTCAGCCAAAAAAAAAAAAAAGAAAACAAAATCTAAAAATAATAATAATAAGGTTTTTGTTTTGCCAACAAATTACAAGGATTTGGTTGATAAAAATTTTGATTTATAAACAACAAAAAAAAATAAAAAAATTATACACTGGTATTTTTCTTTTTTTAAGAGTTTTAGTGTATGTCCTAAATCTTTAATAAAATGGTGAAGATAAACTTTAAAGTATCATTTAAAAAAGATGTTTTATATTCTCAATCATTTGTTTATATATTCTTAATTTCAACTTTATTTGACCCTTTTCATTTGATTAATTTGTATGTAAGTGCGAGTTCAACTAGTCAATTTTATAATTAAATAGAAGAATCACACACTACCATTTTTTCTGATTTCTTTTTTGTTCTTTAAACAAGTTAAAAATGGTTGAAAGCAGTCAACCTTAAAAATTTGTTTTGACCAAATAGTTAATTAATTATATTATATTCACTAAATCTATTGTGTTTAGTATTTATTAGGAAGTTAAGTAACATAAATAATAGCTAAACTTACATCAACAAGTCTTTGTCATAACCCATTTTTCTTTCATTAATTAAAACAAAAGAAGTAGGTTGGTCCTAAATTTAAATTAAATGCACAAATGAATATTAATTAACCTAAATATTCTTAATTATATTAGGTGTATCTATAATTTGGTAGCTTAGTTTCATTTGAAGCATCTTATAAATAAATCTCACATAACATT
>CM071716.1:38278885-38304936 GCA_036630335.1 Physaria fendleri | reverse complement strand
GAAAAAAAAAAAAAAAAACAATATAATTAGAAATGTGAAAAAATCAACGATATAGAGATCTATAATAGAGGACAAAGACCCGTGAACTGGCGAGTTGCTTGCTTTTGTTTGTATCCTTTTCTGATCAATGTTACAATTCATAGAAGCTTTTCACATTTGTGTAAATTTATGTAGATTGCTAAATGTGTAACAATTAGGAAATTATTAATTTAGAAATCAAAAGAGAATAAAACAGAAACACACATTGACGTCTCTTTAAATTGTGGTTTGGTTTTTGTAGTTTGGTAAGTGATAAAGAATTTATGAATGATTAGTTTTGTGGTTAGAGAAGAGGGGCTAGTTATTAATAAGCAAGCAAGGCCCCCTAGCTTAGACAGTGATCTTGATTTCTAAGTTTCGTCATATATAGTATCGTGATGCATCAAAATGAAATGTTTTTTTTTATTATCATTTTTGAAACTGTCTATTTTTAAAGTTAGTATACATATAATGGTACGTAAACACAACGTAAAATAAAAAAAGTACAAATTGCTTGTTAATTCATAGTAAAAAATCAAAATAAAATTAAATGTACCACCCAACTTGGATTGCAAATAAAGATTTTTAATTCAATGATATATAGTTTGTTTTAGAAGACACGTATCCATTATACATTTGTCCAATTTTATTTTCTAAAATTATGCATATTAATAATAATGCATGGAGTATTTTATATCCATCCTCGGGAAATTTGAGATATAAATAAACCTAAACTAATGTTTAAAATTTATAGTTGTTTTTCAATATTTACACGCATTTTAAGTTTTTTTTCCAACGTAGAAATGTGTTTTTAATGATTTTTTTTTTTTTTATCATCGGGGTTTTAGTGATAAGACAAACGTTTTATTAAATAAATTTTAATGAGCATAATAAAGAATTCACAACGGCACGAAAAACCCCGTAATAACGAAGACACGGTAAACAGAATTAATTGCCCTATAATTGGTTAGTTAGAAGTGACTTAAATGCATGTTAATTTGAAGAATTATGAATAAAATTAAGTTAAAAAGTCATAAAATTATGTGATTTTATTTGTGTTTTGGTAAGACCATTTAAAAAAAAAAAAAAAAAACTCAAAATAATATTAGTTGGAAAAAGGACATTATTAAACAATGAATGTAAAAAAAAAAAAAAAAAAAACTCAAAATAATATTAGTTGGAAAAAGGACATTATTAAACAATGAATGAATAAACCCACGAGATCGCATTACCAAAATTTGTGTCGGTGGCTCTCATTGCCTTTAGCCATGAGTCATGACGTGCCATTCTCTACCCTTACTCAATTATTGCTCTCTCTCTATCTATCTATCTATATCTATATATATTGTTGGAAAAATAAAAAGAAAAATAATTGCAATTTTTGGTTTTTTATTTTCAATTTTGGGTTTATTAAAAGTTAAATAAGGGATAGAACACTAAACTTCTGAATGTTGAAAACAATATTTATTAATCAACATCAAAAATGTATAAACTCGCTTTGACCAAAAATTAAGGCTTGGTTAAAATATGTCACGCGCCTAAATCTCAACAAGGACCACCCCCAAATTTGATCAGAAATCACTGTTTTGTAAAGGTTATAGTATAGGATTTTAGCACTCACGCGCTTCAATTGCGCGTCGGATAAAAGTCTTAACATTTCAATAGATAAATATTTAACAGGCCTTAACGGGCCTTGGCGCGTCGGATAAGTTCAACATTTTAAAAGATAAATATCTATAACTGGCTTAACGGGCCCTTAGGCATTTTGATCCAGAATATTCAAATTGGGCTTTAGGCGTATGAATCTTATAAAATTCTCCAAAATACCAAAATTTGAACCGAATTAGACATTTGCGTAAAATATTTGGTTCAAATCTTCAAACCTAAGTCGAATTGGGTCGTAAATAGATATGGCTGGGAGCCTAAACAAGGGCAATATGTGTGGTTTTGCATTAATAACACAACAAACGAGCAGGTGTCTCCATGTTTTACAACAACTAAAATTCCCTCAAATAACAAAAGAGACACAACCAAATAAAACACATATTAGCTCCTCCAACCAATACTTTTTATCAGCCTTTTCCATTTCCCAGCTCAATCGCTGATCTGACGAACTGATCGCATTGTGTTACCCCTCCGGACAAAACATCAGCCAATACGCCCACGATATCAAAAGCTTCTTGCAGATCAGTTGCAGAGTTGATTTCGTCGAGCCACGAGGTCAGTTCCTTGGAGAAACCAACCATTTCTTTTACATTCAACAGCTTCTCTTTCATTACAATCTCCCATGGCTCGAGCTCTACTCCACTTGATGTACCTTCTTTCTTCGCTGGTTCAACTTGGACTGGTTTCTTTGCTTTGAAAAACTGTTGAAGCTGTTCTATCATACCGGTGTAGACTAGCATTGGTTTGACAACAGAGAGCAGTTCATCGCTGGTTAAGGTTTCCGCGTCTTGGGTTTTGCCTCCTGAACTGGTTGATGATTCCCCAGCACGACCGTGAGAGTGTTGCATGAAAGTATGGTAAATTCCGCGCTGGAGAAAGACACGACGGTGTTGGAGCCATAATTCATATGATTCCGATAGAAGCGAGTTTACCATCATGAATTGAACTGTTTCCTCGGTTCCAGTTGAGGATAGTTGAGATCCAGGAGTTAAAGGTCGTGCGTCCGATTGCGGAGTTGTTGCTGTAGATGATGACGAGGAAGATGAAATATAGGATGAGACCGATTTAGCCATGTTGGTGCGTTGCATGGGGCCTCCTTGGTCGAGAAGATAACGGGCCATTTGGAACATGAAAGGCAAGAAACGGGAATTGCTCTCTCTTCCTCCACCTCGACAATCCGCGCTAAAAGAAGCTCCTGTTGCAAACCGAGCCAGCATCTACAGAGGAAACACAAATTATTAGCACATCACACACCAAAAGTCTGAAACAAAATTAACCAAACTGATCGATAAGCTGTTTGCAGTGCAGTTTGGAAATCAAACGCCTACACCTAATAATCGTGAACGTTTCAGAACCACTTTCAACTTACCAGGACGATGTCGTATGTCAATAGACGGAGTCTGCTCCCGTCGGCTCTACCAAGAGCACTGAGATTATCCCAGTGCTGGTCAAAATAACGAAGATACTGAGCTAAGGGAACTGAAGGACCCTTCACAGGGAAGAGAGAGTTGCAAAGAGATTCATTGTTACGTAGCATAGCTCCTTCCCATTCTTTCTTCGGGTTTTTAAGAGCAGCATCAGCTCTTTTTGCCTCTTGATGACATTGGAAGTGAATTATATTGAAGTAGCTCACGGTAGTGTAAACGCATTCACCGCGTGCACTTCCAGAACTGCCAACACCGAGATTCACCCTTTTGCTGTAAGAGTAGACTCCTAATAAATCAGTAGGTCTGAGCTTGTATCCTTCTCTGCACACCATGCAAGCTAAACCATCCTCTTCTTCCTCTACATCATCAAAACCTTCAAGAATTGGTTGAGAAACAACAATCCTTTCACCACCATCAGAAGATAGCTCCTGACGCATTCCAAGTCCCTGTTACAAAAGAGAAGGTTGGTTAAAATTGTCACAACACCAAATTACACACGCAGTTTCCTTGCGAGAGATTCATTACTCAAATTTACCTGTAGAAGCTCCTCTCTCTTTCTTAGTGCACGGCGTCTCATTTCATCTTTGGTGGCATCTCGTAATGCACGGACTTTCTCTCCAAGAAATCCATCTTCTTTTCCTTCCTTATCGGCGAGTGTGTCCAGCAAATTTTCAGCTCTTGCACCAATCTCGTTTTCTCCAGCAACTCCTTCTAAGGCATGAAGTAAGGGTAAAATTTCCCCCTCGTCTATGCATTTTTGTGAGGGCAAATGCCCCATCGACAATCCTCTTAGCATCGACAAGATAAGAGGTACTGAGGGAAGTTTAAGAGCCGAAAGCCATTCCTTGCTAGATTTGAACCCAGCCTGTCCTGTGACAGGGAAAATTTCCTTTATATATTTGACTGCAACAGCTATGATACCATTCTCCAAAACTATGTCTTTTAACTTCTCTCCACATGAACTTGTCTTCAGAGATTCTGAAACTCTTACAAAGTTCTCCACAGTAAACCTCTGCTTTGCTGCTTTCTGAGCAATGCTGTCATCCGTGGGGTTCTCCTCATGACGTTGCTGAAGATGATCAAATTCAGACCAATTTTGCAGGTAAGGGCTAAAATGCTCTATCAGTGCTTCCATCGCTGCAGGCTCACCATATGTTAAGTAAGGCAAGATTCTAGCAACCATTTCCGTGTTCCTTTGCTGTTTGTTCGACTTCTTAAGCCCCGAAGGATGGCTTAGCCTTTCTAAGAACATAAGGACTATTTTCTTGGCCTGTTCCCAAGTTCCACTTTCCTCGTTACTAACAATCAAAGCATTCTGGGTGGCACTGACGCTGTCACTTTCATTTGCTTCAAGCGTCAATCGCTCGACAATTAAGAGAATGCCTTCAGCTGGCTCCATAGCATCCACAGAAAATGCCCTCCTGGCTGTTTCAAGAAGTAAGCTTATAGCCCCTAGCCTGAGTAGAGCTCTCCTGTTCTCTCTAATCTTACAGCAATGATTTAGGAGATCAAGAATTGCAACCATCTCTTCTTGGTTGGATTTGAAGTCATCTCGTAAACTCTGCAAAGTAAGTAACATAATTTAGTCTGCGACTTCAACCAGCTTCATTCGAAAACGTTACATGTATCTAAACTTTGGTAATATGACTATTTTTCTTCACGCTGTATCTAGAAGTGCGCTAAGACACCAAGGATGAGAAAAAGTGGGAGAATACCAATTTCCTTTTACAGTTTAAAGAAGCTTACCTTGATCATATCTAGCAAAATTTCCAAACCACCATACTCCCGAACTGCACCTGCTATTGCAAACTCAATCTCTGGATCTTGTGATTCTTCTCTATCTTCTTCCAATTCCTTGATCATAGGCTCTGTAGCTTCACCATCTAGCCCCTGCCAATATTTTTCAGAGCTTTTAATGAAAACAGAAACACAAATAACTAGTTCTTTTTCGGTGGGCCTAAACAGTAAGTAACAGCGAGCAAAACCCATATTTGGCTTAGTTCTTCACCAGAAAAGGGTCACAAACCTGAAGTCTGTAAGTCACCGTCATGGGAGGAGAATCCCTGCCAGGAGCTGCATTTGAAGCTAACTGTGCGGAGTTGTTCAGCGAAGTAGAAAACTGACTTGATTTCTTCCAAACCAGCTCATAGACTTGAGCTATGCTTAGGTCTAGTGAAATAATGTTTCCTGCTACAAGCAACTCCATGCCATAGTCATCTTCCAGTAGACCTAACAGGTCCAACTGCTGGCAAATCTTGTTTTTAACATCCCGCATCAGCGGGCCAATCTCGGCACTTGAATATGGATTTTTCGTCATTGATCCCCGGATAAACTCCTCTTGCGTGTGTGATTTGTTCAAGATCAGCATATACACAGCCTCGGGTTTTGACGGACAGATCAAATTACAAAGCTGCTCAAGAATAAACTGCAAATACAATTGAAATGGTCAAAACAATAGTCAACGATAAAAAGAATCATATATTTTCAAGATGATACAGTGGCCAGAATGATAATTCTTCTTACCAAACAGGTACGTCCTTTTTTCTCCTCTGCATGGGTTTGCAGTCCAGAAACACAGGCACGGATGAATTGTCGTTTATTTTCACTGCTTTCAAGCAAAAGTCCGTCAAGAAGATCTTTTAGGAGTCTGTTGCAATCATTTATAAGCTTCGTCTTTTGCACTATCAAGCCACGGATTACAATGAGAGCCTCCAGAACATGAGACAGCAAATTGTCTCTCATGAATCTGCTACAATCAAAACATTAGACATGTATGAAGATGTAATGTAAGATAAATAGATTTAATGATGAGAAAAATTACCTGGAAAGAATATTTGGAACCTCTAAAAACTTTCCAAGGAGTTCTAAGAGCTTGTGGAGGGTAAATCCCTGTGAAATGTCTATCTGAAGACTCCTTTCTAGAGATTCGATGTTTCCCACCTCTTGGGAGATTAATTTACAGATTGTTGTCAGACAACCCCGAACAGTTAAGAATAAAAGTGCATCTGGTGTTTCGATCATTTTGAAGAGCAGTTCAAAGTATTCTGCACTGCTTTCACCCGCTGCAAGCGTAGCGGGAAGCAATCCTATCAGCAAATTAATCAGCCTATATCGCCTAGGTGAGCTTTGGGCCGAGAGTAAACTGATCAGCGTGCACATCTCAGACCTGATAGATTGAGAACATGCACTAAGAATAAGCTCTGTGACCCAAGATCCAAGCTCAAATGCCTGTAAACCACCTTTAGATCTCCTACTGGTGCGTCGCTTCCACCTAAGTGAATATTTGAGTGCCAAGAAATCTGATCTGTGGGCTCTAGACCTTTGGCTAGCACCTCTAATTGACTGAGAGACTTTGTATTGCCTTCTCACAAAGTCGAGATATGACGCCCCTTTCTCCCATTCCAGATAACTCACAAGCTGAATATCTCGCGTCTTCTGAGACACATCCGAATTATTTTCTTCGCTTTCTGACGTGTATTTTATGATGCCAGCAGTATTCTCATCATTCCCTTGCACTGCAGGAGCAGATTTTCCCATTGTTGGCTCTTTCTCTGCCGGATCCGGTTTAGGAGGTGTACTTGCCATAGAAATAATCTTAAGGCAAGGAAGAATTATGTGCTCCGATATAGCAGGATGTTTAGCACCCAATTTAATAGAAGAAAATAGTAGCTGAAAAACTAGACGCAGTCTTGACTCCCAGAATTCATCACTGAGAGAGCATACTTCTGAAAGGAACAACATCTCCTCACGAGTGGCAAGCGCAATATCCATGGAACGATGGTGTTCAAGGCAGTACATAATTTTCTTTTGTACCAGATTGTTTAACTCAGTCACTGCATTCAGATCACCTTCCGAGAAGGTAGTGAGAGCTGCTCTAGCTTGAGAACGGGCTGTTTTCGGACCTTGATGGATATTGTTTTCAAACAACTCAGACAAAATACCAGCTGCAACAAGTTGTTTCCTAGATCTTGGATGCTTTGACAGAACTTGAAGAATCTCAAGACACTGAGTGACAAATGTAGTGGCACAACCATAACAATTGTTAGGGTTCTTTGAGACTATACATCTCGAGGCACCTGAAGAAAAATTTGAATTTTTCTGATGGAGGTAGCTCATCAAAACTCTGCGAAGCCCCTGCAGTGTTTGTACACTTTTGCTGACAGAATCAAAAGCAGCTTTGCACTTCTCGCCATACAGTACACCCAAAAGTGCGATTTTGCGGTTTATCTTACAAGAGGGACCGGGTAAAGATGCCATCATTTGCTGGACAGTGTCCTTGTGCTGCGAATCCATTTCAGTTTCACCAATGCTCGATACTATCTTCAGAAGCGGCTTCTTGAATCCCAAGAGTTGCTGGTATCTCCTGTGAGCGTTTTCAGACTCGGACTCTATTGCAGCCAATCCCCTCTTCATATCTTCTTCATTTTCCATATTATCAAATATGAAGCTTGGTTTTGCCATGAAGTTAAACTCAAACCTCCCGTACTTGCTATAGCCACATTCGTTGCAAAGGAAAGAATCCAAATTCTCGTAGTTTATGTTACGGCATTGCCTGCACTGATAAGCATTCTCATGGCAGTTGCTGCAAATACCATGTTTATCAGTCACAGGCCTACTGCATCGAGGGCATTGCAATGGTTCAAGAGATAACGCCTGAAGATTCTCGTAGAAGGAATCCAACTCGATCATAAAGTTACAGGCAGTAATAGGAATAGGAAATTCCACCTTCAGTTCAGTTTGGTTAAAAGACAGATGGCAACTTTTGGCACGCTTCCACAGTGACCAGTTGTTTTTCAGCTCAGATAAATCTGAGACAGGGCGATTGTTGTAGTACAAGTTTAGGACCTTCACTGACTTTGACTTTCGTGCATCATGAACATTCATGGTCACAGACTGTATCGTATAACTCCCAGTACACTTCACAATGATGCGGTTATCGGTAAACTTTGTCTCGGATTTTAAACTTTCAAGCTTCATTTTGCTATAAGGCACATCAGGGGAACTGCAGGCAACACAAGGTTCGCTCTCAAGATAATAGCCATCAAATTCCACTAGATTACCCAGAGTGTTATATATACGGGAGTTTGGATGATTGGCAATGAGTTCGTTTTGAGAACGCAGCGTCTCAAAAAAGCACCTTATCACATCAGGGTTCAGGCAGCGATCCACGAGCTCGTTAATTGCCTGCTTTGTGTTGTTTTCTGGAGTCTTGCCGAGCAACAAGGAGACTAGTTCTGTGTACTCAACAATATTCTGACCATATGCTGGCAGGTATTTAATTTTCTGTAAAAGAGCTGCTAATAGACTTTCTTTGAACGAGTGTCTGCCATGATGCCATAAGCCATAAAGAACAGACTTTGCTTCAGTGCGAACAGTGCTCGAATTCCATTCCAGTAGAAAGAAATCAATAAACTGCCTCAAGATATCTCCGCCCTTGGCACTGAAGATATCTACTACCCCTTCCATATCCACGTATGATTTGTCTAAACAAGAATCATGCCCATCTTCACCTTTTTTCTTCTTTTTTGACTCCACAGACTGAGATCCTGATCGGTTTGAACCTGTCACTACATCAGTTGCTTCAGCTTTCTGCACTGAGCTGCTCACATCTTTTCCTTGATAAAAGGCCAAATTAAGAAGTTTAAGTGTCTGGATAACAGATTCTTCCACAAAATGGAATACACCATTCAGTAAGAAGGACAGAAAATCCCCATGCTTAAGACAGTACTTCTGCCAGTTCCGAGGCCGGGCCAAAGCAACTTCAGCAATTGTAGAAAGTGATTTCACAATCTTCACACTCCTTTCATATGAAACATTATTTTCAAAACCACCAGACTTTTCAACATGCTTGTATAGGCTTGTTACTTCATTGGAAAACTGCCACGAATCTCGGACACTGTAGTATTGAGTTTTGCTTCCGCAAAGATGCAAAAATAGCCTCCTGGCATATCTCCTAACAAAAGCAGTGTGAGGGTTGTTAATGTAGCTGCACAGAACATCCTGGAAACCATCCAGCTTCAAATCTTTAGAAGAAGCACTCCTATAGACCTTTTCCTTCTCTCCCGATTTCTCTTGTTTTTCAGGTTTAACCAAGGTATAAACTAAGCGAAACACATTCTCAAGTAGCAGCCTGTGATAGTCTACAAATATATCTGCTCGGTGGGCTTTTGCATATGAATCCGAAAAGAAGGGAGAATAGTTACCCGCAGGTAAATCTCTTATGACTGTGAGCATGGCTCCGCAACCAGAACCAGAGCTTGACCCACGTGCTTCAACATTAGCAGCACGGGACTTAAAAACATCCACTAGCTGCTGAAGTATGTTCATTAGATAATTAACAAACTCTTGATTCCTGAGGCAACTGCACGCACGAACTAGCTGAGACGCAAAGTCATCTCTCTCTTGACCATCTAAAGATGACTGAGAAGCAACTACAGTGGAACTCTGGACACTCCTACGATCATGTACGTTTGTACTTCCTCCTAAACGGGAGGCACTACCATCACTACCAGGCTGCTGCCAACTCCGAAGCATCAGGGTGAAAAACATAAACACAAGAATCACAATTTCCCCAAAGGAAGAGCGATTTGAAGCAGCAAACGGCTTGGTGAGGTTGATTTCACCCAAAAGCCATTTAATCAACTTTTCCAAGCTTATTTCTTCGGGCTTTGAGCTATCCATAAAGGCTCCACCAATGGCAGATGATAATCTGTAAAACAATTGCATGACAGGAATAGATTGAACACCGGATACTGTCTCCATCCATCCACTTAGCTCTTGGAGAAACTCAGAGAGAATCAACGAATTTACAGCACGCTTTGAAGCTGAGATAGAAACAGGATCGGTCACCGAGGCAGAAAAAGCAGCAGATTCACAAGGTTCCAAGACATGAATCGAGGGAGTTGAAGCTTGTGGGATGCTACCGGTTGTCACAGGTAACATATTTGAGATACCTACTTCTCCAGCAGAGAACTGAATCTCATTGGTGTCTGCACCAAGTGATTCAACTTCTATTGGAAGTGCTGTCATGGGATGATTTCGAGTGTGTGGTGGTGGCAGACGATCTGCATCTAACACTTCATAGCATGCCTCACACAAATCAAAATCTGGACAAACGGTGCAGTGCCACCTTCTTCTCAGGATAGGGACAGTGGAGCAGCCATCACAGCAGTATTGAACAGATGAAGTTATAGAATCCTCCTCAATCATGACATTCGTATTTCCACCAGCTGTTCTGACAGGTACAGAAGGGGTTGTAACATTGTCCACCAAATCATCTGTTGTCAACATTGTTTGCTTTGGGAAAGGAACCTGAAGTAATTTTGATGACACAGCCAAGCTGAAAAGAAACTTAGTTAGAAGACTGGTCTAAATCTAAAGGAACAGAGTATAAAGATCCACAGGAACATACCTGCTAGATGTTTGCACAGACTCATTGGGAAATAATATAAGTGCTTTGAGTAGCTGTACCGCAGGAGCTACAGAATGAATCCCTGTATCCTTTCCTTGAGATGCCAAACATTCTGCATAGCTATAGATTAGTTCAACGGAGGACATTACGACGTTGTTCATAGTAGGTGTATCGAGTGGCTCCGACTCCAAAATTCCCCATAGCACTTGCATCAGGTTGTCTACCACTTCAGAACCTACAGAACAAACATATCTCATTTAAACAAAGCTATATGGAAGAGGACGACAATTGTATGACAAACAACCACTCCTATTATGTATTACAAGGATAAGAGAAACAAAACTGTGTTTGACTACACTTGGAAAAAGATAGACTGTGGATTATAACAGAAAACACATACCATGCCTCTCCAGAAAGATGGAGAAATTTGATTTACGAGTCAAAGCTATTTTAGACACTGCCCGCATCTGAGCATTGAAATCTCCAACAATCGAGCCTCCAGTACCAGAAATGCCCAACCTTGAAGAAAGAATAGAGGTCACCTTGACCACTCCAAGAAGTCGCATGGTATCTTTGACCTATAACAACAGATATAAATGCGAAAGACAATACAAATTTCAGGCATATCTGATCAGAAATAGCAACTGAACATGCAAGACTGAATGTGGTAGGAGCATCACCTGGTAGTATATCTCCTTTTTTGGAAAGACAGACTGCAAAACACGGCAGGCAGCAGTTTGCAACAGGGTTTCCCTATCACTTTCGAAAATTGTCTCCAGTAGCTGTTTGCATTTGAGTTCACTAAGCTCTGCTTCTTGCTTTGGTCTACAAACTGAATAAAAGATTGATAGGAGGTTAAGACCATCAGCGATTACTTGCTCCTCAATTGAAGCAGACTGTGCCAACGCTCTCTTTTTGCTAGAGCCTGAAAGCAAACCATGACCAAGCACACGAGCTTCCATATCTATCACAGCATCCATTTTTTCTTTCCAACCGAATTCATCTTTAGCTCGACCGTATACTTCAAGCGAGTCTATTCTGGGAAGTGCAGTCCCACTAGTAGTCGACCCCACAGAGATTACAACGTCTTCATCAGCTAGAAGAGACTCAGCCACAGTAAAAGGGATGTCATACCAGCACCTCATGCCTTCATCCATCTTGATCGATCTCTGGAAAATGGTCACTTCAAGGGATGTCATACCAGCACCTCATGCCTTCATCCATCTTGATCGATCTCTGGAAAATGGTCACTTCTGAAGGTATAGAGCTTGCTGATGTAGTACCCACATGCATCCGGATGCCAACCATGACAATGTCAGGGTTTGGATTGGAGACAGATATCTGAAAGAGATAAGGTTAGATAACTGGACAGAAGCAACCAATATAATCATAATCACTGATCACACCTTCAAAATATTCTTCAAAGTAATAATGACGCACAGTACACAGATAAGCATATCAAGAAAAATTACTGGATCAATCAAACCGTACCTTGAAGCCCATGGGGCTGGGGCTTTCAATAAAGCCATCCTCAGATGCCAAGCTCTGTTTTGCTCCCTCGGAATCCCCATTTCTAATAGCATCACTACCAAATCTCACATCTGCTGTAATGCAAAATGCCTTCTCAAAAAAGTCCAAGGGAAACTCCGGCTTTGCACCGGCATACTCTTTGTTGTTAAGTATCTTAGAACCCAATTTTTTGACTTTTTCAGCAGTGAAATTTGAGTCAGTATCAACTCGACTCCGAACATGAGAATAAATCTGAAGGCTGCCGTCATCATGCAGAACAAGACAGTGAATATTTTCTTTTGACAAAGGTTTGTATGCGGTTATTCCGACCATGGGGGAAGATGAACCTGTCGGATGACGGAGATTCTGAGCACACACCTCATCACCCCTCAAAGACACAGCCAAGGCAGCATTTGACTTCACGCTAGAGAAGCATATAAATAATCCACTGCCAACCAACAACTCTTTCCAATGATGCAATCCAGCTACCCTCTGTTTACAATCTGATTCTTCCTCAAACATGGGAGATGTCTCAGTTAAGGATGTTGCATCTGAGCTGAGTCGACCCACAAACGAACTTCCATCATGATAGGATATGAACAGCAGCCGGTATGTTGGAGAAAAATAGACGGATGAACCCTTTTCGGTAACTTCCTTTCCTATAATCTGAACGATTTCCTTAAGAGTTGTCGCGCCTGCATTTCCGCCCCAAGATAGTTCAAACCTGTACAAATTCCCTTGTTCTGAAAGAACAAGAAGGAAAACCCTCCCGCGTGAAGCAACAGAAAGAGTAGCATCCACAATCATGTCATTTGGCAAGGTGAAGTACTGCTTTGGACTGATGCTATCCTGGGATAGATCATAAATCTTGGTGAATTTGTTTGTGACGACCATTAATTGAACCTGTGAACCAGGGACCCAGTCTATACGCCTAATGTATGCACCCTGCAGTGCAAGCTCAATAGCAAGCCTGTCGATAACTTCACCTCGATGATTCAACGTCAGTATCTGACAATCTTCAAGGCCTGCAACAGCAAGATAATTCTCCACAACTGGGTTGAATACAAGATGCACAATCTCAAAACGAACAATGTTCCTGGACAGTGGTTTAACATTGGCCTTGTCTGCATTAATGGGTGCAATTGTGGCTTGTCCTATTAGCTGTCCAACATCAAATATAGCAACTTTATCACCTTCTCCAACTGCAAGACGACCCCGAACACTAACACTCAGTAAAGACTTGACAAGGGAACCATTGGCTAGAAGAGATTTAAGGTCCTTTGAATTCGCATAATCAGCCTTTATTTTCAAGTCCAGTGACCCACTTTTATATGCTTTTTTCAGCTGCAACAGATCTGTGCCAAATGATAGAACTTTGTCTTTCCCGAGATTGACCTGCTTATCTTTCAAAAATCCAGAGTCTCTTTTGCTAGTGATAGACGGAAGCAAAGAAGAGGAAAGCTCAAGCACTCGGTCCTCTATACCGAGCTCTTCTAGTAGCAGTGACATCTTATATTGAGTTTCTTTAGGGATAGATAACACAACAGAATTTTCCTCCCCAAAACTATCTTCCACATCTGAATCGCTTTCTGCAAGCTGATCTGCATCCTCAGACAAGGGTAAAAAGGATTGAAAATTATTTGAACCACGAGCTGGAGTGCTTCCAATGTCATTAATTTTTCGTGGCTTCAAGCACTGACAGCTGCTTCCCCTTACACCTCCAGCTCCACAGTCACAGAAAAACCGACTCGATCGTGAATAGACAACACGGTGACCCCGGTGGCAAACTTTTGCACAAACAGAACAGCAACCTTTGGACACAGTGAGGTCACATGTATAACAAAAATACCAATGTTGTTCCATGAAATTACTGCCACTAGAAGTAAAAGTGCAGACTTTTGAAGCGAGGAACCTCTCACTGTTGGCATCTTCTTCATCTTCCTTGTCTAAGCTGGCCACTTCACCATCAGATGTTCCATCATCTTCATCTTCGTCGACAGAAGTAACATCACAATCAAGTGATATTGTGCTTCCTTCCTGATCCACAGGGAGAGCCAATGTGTCAGATTTTTTTGCTGCTCCTGAAAGTTTTGGGACCAAAGGACCTGTTAAAGTATTCTTATTGATTGCCAAGGACTTTCCACACGAACTCTCTCCATGACTTGGAGAACGGTTGCTCAACAAGGTGCCCATCACACCAAAAAGAAACTTCAAACCAGGAAGCAACTTCTCATCGGCAACAAGTTTCTCCATCAGCATTATGGTTCTCGTTAAAACCATCTTCATCAGGTTGTCTTCCGTTGCAAGTTGAAGAACAAAATGAAAATATGACATAGCCATATGGATATCAAATGAGAGAAATGCAGTATGGAGGGAAAGCAGCATGGCCTCAAATAAATGATTTTGTAACTCTCTGGTCTGTAGGTCATTACTAGATGACAAAAGACAATTAATAAAATTCATTGCTGCCTCTCTAAAGGGCAGAGAATTCCCTTTTGGAGTCTTCTTCCCATCTATTTCCTCAATGAAGGAACCCAACAGTCTTCTCTCCAGCCACCCAGACAAAGTCATCAAATCCATGTCAATAAATTTTTGTTGTACTCTTCTCCTGAGATCAGGGGATAGATCCAAAGACAACAGGTCAACAAGGAAGTTGAGTACTTTTATGTTAACTGGCTCCAAGGAACAATAGTCCAATGAGTCGATAATAACAGACAGATCTCCACGTTGCAACTGATAGACTTCCCTGGTATGCTCAGAGACTGCATCTACACCAATATAATATTTGAAAATATCTGATTTCGAAGAATCCTTGCTTAGAATATCCATAACATCTACAATCTTAGTGATCACCCCTTCAAGCACATGACTTTTATCCATTTGCTCAGCACTGATATCTCTTACAAACCCCTCCATGTCTTTCATCAGGAACAACTCCGTCAAATCTGGAAGTTTCAACGCGGCACATATATTTTGATGGATTTCCTCACATTTACCATGAAAGTTTTCGAATACCTGATCAAACTTAATAATCATGATAGAATCAAGTATCTGATGTAGTACACAAGTGTCTGCCCCAAACTTCTCCTTTGAGTTACCCAGCTTGAGTAAGCCATCTATCGTCAGCACAATGCATCTTATGCTTAGAATACACGAAAGAAGAATCGCACTAGAAGTTTGAAGACTACCGGGAAACCCATGTACCATAAATTCCCAAAACACTTTCCACAAAATACCCGAACCTCTTCCATCACCCAGTGCATCCAGTTTTGACAGATAAAAAAGGCATTGAAGATGTAGAGAATTGTCACCAATCTTCGAATATTCACCTTGGAGGTGTTTACCGAATTGAGTATGCTTGAGAAGTAGCAAAGAGGACGAACTATGACCATGTTGATTCCAAGTGCTGAAAGTTGCAATGAAAGCTTTCTTATACACTCGTAAATATTTGCCAACCAATGATGAAAGCATTCTCAGCAATTCTGCAATATCACCAGTCTCCATCAAGTAAGAGACTACGCCTTCTGCAGCAGCAACATACTTCGTGTCAACAGATGCGCACTCCTTCCAGAAGGAATTGATTTCCGAACATGAATTGTTCTTGCAATAACCCCAGATGCCACCATCAAGAAAGTACAACAGAAGAGAGAGCCAAGATCCTTCACGGATAAACTCCCAACCCAAATCCTCAACCACCTTCTCAGGTGCTGCTTGGAGCTGATTTAAAACAAAACATCCCAACCCAAATCCTCAACCACCTTCTCAGGTGCTGCTTGGAGCTGATTTAAAACAGCAATTAGAATGTTTCGCAACTCGATATTCTTAACAACAACATTGATGTCGCCTATAAGCAAATGACTGGTGCAGATGAGATCCACAGAGCTAGATATGTCCAATTTCTGGTAATTAACATGCAAAGAAGGCTGACTCTCCAAGACACTGTAAATACGAGCAATATCCCAAGAAAGTATGAAAACGTATCTTTCCACTATCAAGTCTTCCACTTTTCCAGCCTTTTTCCCCTTCCACAACTCCAAAACCCGAGACAAACTTGCAGATAAATCTCCATAATCCAAGTTTAGGGTTTTGGCAGCAGACACATCATTCTGAAATGTAGGAGGATGTGGAGAAAAGTCGATCATTTGACTTATCAGATGGCTGACAGACTCTTCTTCAACCCATGAATCAGTTATGCCCCGTGCTACAAGAGATGCCCAAGAAGATAAATGATCACCAACAGTTACATGCAAATTACTACCACAGCTACGAACTTCCGTAAGTTTAGACCTTAGATCTAGCATTAATGATGTAGGGCATGTGTTTGGATGTAACAACATATGGTGCAACAGCACTAACAACCTAGATATCAGCATCGCCCAACAAGACAGCTGGGGACTATCACATATTCCTGACGGGGTATCAACTTTATGCAGACACAAAGCAATTAGATTTGAGAACTTTGCCTTTTCTTCTTCACTTGATAAATGGAAAGCCATAAGAAGAATCTCAATATGGAAAGCAGAGGGAAGACATGCAGTCAACTCCTCAAGACTCGAAGCTTCAGCACATATACTTCTTGCCCTCTCAGAAATAAAACTAATGAAACCATCATAAGCTTTGGCTCTCAATTGTGCCCCAGCCAAGCCTGGCCTACAAAGAAGAGTGTGAGCCAACAAAGCCAGAGTCTTATCATTATAGTTGAAGTCACTATTTTCAACAACAAGAATTTTCTGAAAAAGGTAGGACTCGAGAGAATCAGACAGAGCACGACTTCTCAAGAGACTGAGTAACATCTCAAAGGCAACATTTCCAGATTGTCCCTCATCTTGGAGCAAGCAACCACCATCAGAAGCCTTGTCTTCAATACTACAGCCTACTATGTTGAGCAGGATATCAATGTGACCAGTGTCAAGCTTTTTACATCCATCTTCGTATATACTAGGAACCCATTCTTGACAAAATATGCATGTTCTAAGAAAATTCAACAGTTCCTTAGCAGCTTGCAAAGGTAAATTGCTGGTGACAGAAACAAGTGGTTGATCATTTGGCTCTATGGAACATAGAGAACGGCTACCCTCAGAAAATAAGTTTCCAAACAGGGCTTCATCATCATGGGAAACTTGGCTTTCAACTTCCGCAAAACTGTTGGATCTTAAATTGGAATATGTCCTCTCCACTGATGGTCGTAATTTTACACCTTCACGATAGAGGAAATAAACAAGATGGAAGAAGTTATCCGTCCATTGACTTGATGAAGGAAAAATCACTCTCATTATATCCTCGACCGTGAAGCACTTGAGAAATGGGATCTTTTCCTGGCGCAGATGGAAATAAACAGAATCAACAGAGGAATCAGTATTTTCATAGGCAACTTCTGACTTTAGAATCCTAAGATCTTGGATATGGTATGGTTGTCTCTTGAGATCTTGAATGAGTTTTATTGTGTAGATGACAGACCGAGGGAAGTAAGCAAGTGGAGGGGTCAAATTACAAGAGGACGCATCATATCTCCACACTGAGGCATCTAGATTGCTCACAATAGAAGCTAACACACATGCCTGGACATTCCGAAAAACACTGCTCTTGCCAAAGATGAATTGGACGAGATTAATAAATCCCTCAACCAGCGCAAGAGAAAGACTCTCAATATTACCCTCTGTGGCAGTATGGTTGGTGAATTCACAAAAAACCGTAAACAGCTTAGGAAAAGCATCTGTAAATGAAGCTACTGCTTGTAACAATGAGCCATCGTTTTCTATACTTTGAACATCTTTAGAAAGACTTCCAAGCAGCTTCAAAATTCTTAAGCAGAAGGACAATTTATCAAGGAAAGCTTGATCAACCGTCTTCTCATCTAACACACTTGGCAATTGAACAAGCTCTTTGCAGACCATAATAAGACGACAAACACAGCCAAGGTGAACAACTGCCAGGTGTCGAGTCAAGTGATTCAGGTTTCCATTGTCTTTTTGGAAAGAAGGCTTTACTACTGACTGCGCCTGGACATCAGATTTGATTCAGGTTTCCATTGTCTTTTTGGAAAGAAGGCTTTACTACTGACTGCGCCTGGACATCAGATTCAATGCATTCAGACATCAGTGTAATTAGAAGCCGGTCAACTGGCTTCTCTTCGTTTGAGCATCTGCCCTCTGCTTGACATGTTAAACAACGTAAAGGTCATCAGATAAATTTGAAATAAGAAAAAGAATTGATGAGTAGATTGGTAGTGATAATACCTTGAAAAGTACAACTCACAGGACTATAAAAATCCATATTATCATGCTCCGCAGAAAATGCTGGCCACAGTTCTACAACTTCAGCAGGAGAAACCGCTGACAATATATCATATTGCTTCTCACTTCCATCACAAGAAGCAATTTCCAAAAGTGTTTCCATGTTTATCTAATTCAAGCAAGCATTTGGAGAGATTACTAACACAGTCATCTTGATAGAAACACAGTAATATAACAAGTCATTAGCCCACAATTTTTTGGTTATGGAAGAAGAGTTACAAATGGAAGTAGAATGTAACCCTAATATGGCCATCATGGAAAAGTTAAAACGAAAAACATGCTGGTGAGAGAATGAGACTAATTTCTATGGTGTTACAGTGAAACCTAGCCAATGGTGTCAAAAACACGATAAAGACTTGCAAAACGATTTCAAAACACCTTATCTATAAAAAATCAACACAGCCACATAAATTCTCTTAAAGGTATATTTATGCTATGTCAAGCAGATTTCCAAGACTTACAGACAAACATTCAAACTAAGACGAAGGGTAGACCAATATCCAACACTAAGGACTTCCCTATCGAATCTCTATCGCAAATTGAAGCAAAGAGTGACATTGATCAAAATAAAGAACAAACCTCCATTTTTAGATCATTTTGTCTGAAGTTTGACTTCTCCAAGAAGCTGAGAGAGAACTCCATCACCTCCTGGATGACACCCAAAACTATTGGCTCGAGTTGATCCACTGATATACACCAAAATGAAAAATAGTAAACCCGTAAGGAAAATGATTCGAAGTCATCATTGTTTTTTCCGTCATCTAGAAAACAACAAGTTACTAATCTAGGGTAGCAAACTTCGCACAACAAAAGCAGTAAACATCAAAACTCAGAAAGTGAAAAACAGACTAAAATCAAACAATCGGCAACTAAAATCCATTGACTTAAAACTTAGATTAGAAACAATTCAGCATCACGACAATACCTAATAGAGATCGCGTTAGTAGAAGGATCGCCTGAGATATGGAAACAACTGCTTGAAGCTGTGAATCGGACCAAGTCTCAAACCGTAACTTGCCAGAGGAAGAATCATCATCTCCACCGATCGGAGCAATACCCCAACGAAGGAGGACATAGAAAGTACGGAGACCATTTTTGATTGAATCATCGGAGCGTAAACTACGAGAAAATAGATCTGAAGAAGCAGAAGACGACAAGGAGGGAAAGGCGGTGTCGTCAAAGAGAAATCGGCAGAGATTCGCCAAGTCATCTGCCATTTCTGATGATGAGTTCGTGAGACAGTATAGGTTTTCTATACAAAAAAGAAGGTAAAGAGGGTTTATAAGTTAAGAATCAAAGGCGGTGAAAAGAGGACTGTGGAGCAGACGATCTTCTTTCGTCTTTTTCTTCGTTCGTTTTTTTTCTTTTTTAATGCTTTAGCCTTTACTTTCAAAATTGGTTATCAGTAACTTCGGTTTAATCGGATTGCATATAATTCTCATTGGGTTAATTCGGTTCAACTAGATCCATTGGGTTTATTGGGCTTTTTGGGCTTTATGTTTGGTAAAAAACAAAGCGTCCATCGGCACATTGGGCTTCTATATTTTGTCTCTCTGTTTCTTTCGATGGACGGGTGGTGTGGTAAAAAACAAAGCGTCCATCGGCACATTGGGCTTCTATATTTTGTCTCTCTGTTTCTTTCGATGGACGGGTGGTGAAGTGGTAGCGGCGATCGGAGCATTGCTCTGAGGAATAAGCATCGCAAAGGTCGGAAAAAAACATTAAAACATTTCTTTCCTCGAGCTACGAACCGGTAAGCTTAAAGCTCTCTCATTCCATTGTCTTCTTCTTCTCAAAGTATTATTTAGGTGTGTTATAAGTTTGCTGAATTTGGGATTGTTATCTGAAGTAGTTTGTTTATGTGGCTCTGTTTCGATGCAATGATGGGGATTGGTTTTATAATTTGGGTAAAAATTTTGGTTTACTTTATAATTCTGTTTGAACTTTCCTGTTTGGTGGTATCGTTTGTTTATGGTAATGCTCATAAGGTGTTTGTCAAATTGCCTGCCTGAGAATTTTGGTTTTGCAATCAGCTTTTGATAAAACAGATGATCTCTAGTATTCTAGCTTAATTGAATCATTTCGTTCCAAATCACTGAGTTTATATTGGGCTCATTCGGCTTTTATATTTTATCTAACAAAGTATAATCTGTTTCTCTCAATCGACAGGTGGTGAAGTGGCGGCGGCGATGGGAGAAAGCCCGAGGAAGTTGCTTGTGTTGTATGCTTCTCAGACTGGAAACGCTCTTGATGCGGCTGAGTGTATTGGCCGCCAAGCTGAACGCCGTGGATGTCCAGCATCTATCGTCTCCACTGATGAATACGACGTGGTATGTAAAGTTTTTTTTGGTCATTTCTTTTGAAGATTGTCTCTTTCGTTTATATGATGCTTGATATGTGAAGGAAAGCAGAAACTGATGATTGCTATTTATACCAATAATCAGATGTTGGATTGAATTTTTAGTTTTGACACTTGGATTTCACAAACTCTTTAGTAGTGTGAAATAAGAAGTTTGACCTTTATAAGATTTTCATCAAGTTACAATGAGTGTTCTCTGCTGCAGAGTTCCTTACCTCAAGAGGAGGCTGTTGTTTTTGTTGTCTCCACTACAGGGCAAGGAGACTCTCCTGATTCCTTCAAGGTTCGTTGGAATTCCTGCAAAATTTTTACATACATGTATTTACTTCTCTTGCAAAACACTGTTTAAGTTAATTTTAGCGTATTATTCATTGTCTTCAATCATTAAAGGCATTTTGGAGGTTTCTTCTTCAAAGAAATCTCGGAAACTTTTGGTTGCGACGAGTTCGCTATGCTGTGTTTGGACTAGGTGATTCTGGTTACCAAAAGTACAATGTAAGTTTATTTGCATCTTTGTATTCTGTTTCACATTGTTTTAACATTCCCCTTGTTGAGCTACCCCCAAGTTCCTCTTGTTAGGCTTTACTAATGAAGAATTAGATTAATAAGATACCATTCTCCTTTCTGTTTGGTGTTATTTTCTTGAGAAAAAGAATCCCCACTCCCACTGCCAGAAATCTTGAGATTTGTCTTATGTGGCGCAAATTCATAACACGCTTTTCTTTCTGATTGATTTAGTTTGTAGCAAAGAAGCTAGACAAAAGATTATCAGATCTTGGGGCCACAAGCATCATCGAAAAAGGTCTAGGAGATGATCAGCACCCATCAGGGTATGATACGGTATATTCAGACAAATAAAGAACTTGTCAAAGTCTCCAATATTACATTCTTTGGCATCAAATGAACTATTAGTCCAGTGTTAGAATACTAAATTTTCAGTTTTGGTTTTTTTCTTTATTTTCAGGTATGAAGGAACTCTTGATCCGTGGATGCTGTCTTTGTGGAGTGCATTATATCATATCAATCCAAAATACTTTCCTAAAGGTCCAGATGCGGTGATTCCTCAAGACGAAGTAATCGATCAGCCTAAATATAGGATTTTATATCATAAGCAAGATAAATTGGAGCCTAAATTGTTGGCAGAGTCAGGTATACTAAAAGTATTCCCCCATCATGTTTTTAGGATGGAATCTGTGGTCAATATTGAGTAGATATATTCATGTAGAACTGTGTTATGCTACTTAGCGATAAATTGTCTACTTGCTAATAGGTAATTGCTAGAAATACAATCTGAACCAAATTTGAATGAATCTGCTGTAAATAGTCTTACAAATGTCCTGTTTCAATGGGCTCATGATATAAATTTCTCTTGCATCATGAAAAAGGTTAGGTAGCAATGTAGCATCTTATTTGCTATCAGGAATTTCTCTTGCATAATATGCATGTTGTGTTTTCGCAGACATCATACAAAGAGCCCGTGGAATGTCTCCCGCAAAATTGTTCAAGGACAAAAGTAAACCAGACAGTTTTCTCAAGATGGTATGCACATCGTGTGCGCGCTACCTACATTTTTTTTTTGTTTTTTAAAGTCTAAAATATACTATGCTACCTCGCTGGTTATGCTATTCCAATTCTCTGTCATGTTGAAGTTGGTGGTGTTATTGTTATTATGCTAAAACCTATATTGTAGGAATTTCATTCCCTTAGCTTGTCTTAACATTTCAATCATGTAGACCAGAAATGAAGTTTTGACTAAAGCTGGAAGCACAAAGGATGTCCGCCACTTTGAGTTCCAATTTGTTTCTTCTGTAAGTACTTTGATGTCAGTTATTTAATCAATTTTGATGGTGAAGTCTTATTATCCTCTTTGGTTTTCTCTTCTTTTAAGACTATCAAATATGAAGTTGGCGATGTTGTTGAGCTTCTTCCAGGCCAAAATCCTTCAGCTATAGATGCGTTTATAGAACGCTGTGATTTAGACCCAGAATCATTCATCACTGTAAGTAGCTTCACTCATTGATTTAAACTGATCTCAGATTTTGTAGTTTGGGTTTCATGATAAATGCTGAGAATTAACTTGTTTTCAGGTTGGTCTGAGAGAGACAGAGAATAGTTCCTGTGGAGAAGTAATTACACAACTCCCCATTAAGCTTAAGAAGTTTGTTGAATTAACAATGGATGTTACATCTGCTTCACCTCGACGGTACTTCTTTGAGGTGAGAACCCCTTAATCCTAATGTATTTGAATTCTAAATTTATGGGAAGTCGTTTTCATCTTAAGTAGATGTGGCTTTTGAGTTTATTTATGAACGAGTATTTGATGGAAACCCTGTTGCTGAATTAATCATCTATGTTCAGGTTATGAGCTTTTATGCAACAGCTGAACATGAGAAGGAAAGACTTCAATACTTTATCTCACCGGAGGGGCGGGATGATCTCTATAACTACAATCTGAAGGAAAGAAGAAGCGTTCTTGAGGTAAAATAATGTGAGATCTCACATATCCATGATTCGGTTTGAACAGCATGGACTTGTTTAACCAAATAGACCGTATCGTTAATGCCTATGTAGGTGTTGGAGGACTTTCCTTCCGTACAAATCCCTTTTGAGTGGCTAGTACAGTTAGTCCCACCCCTAAAACCAAGAGCTTTTTCGATATCTTCTTCTCCTTTGGCCCACCCTGCTCAAGTACATTTGACCGTAAGCATAGTTTCATGGATCACCCCTTATAAAAGAACTCGGAAAGGTCTATGCTCCTCTTGGCTTGCAAGCCTCACACCTGAACAAGGTCAAACAGAATTTTGTTTGTTCTTTACCATGACTGGCTATGTGTTTTCTTTCTGATGTGTTTTCTTTCTTCTGTTGTGGTTAGAGATAAACATACCGGTTTGGTTTCACAAAGGTTCACTTCCTGCTCCAGCACACTCGCTTCCGCTCATCCTAGTAGGACCAGGAACTGGATGTGCACCGTTTCGTGGGTTCATAGCTGAGAGATCCATACAAGCTCAGTCTAGCCCGATTGCGCCTGTCATGTTCTTCTTCGGTTGCAGAAACAAAGACACAGACTTTCTATACCGAGATTTCTGGGAGTCTCACACAAGAGAAGGAGGAATGCTCTCTGAAGCAAAGGGTGGTGGCTTTTACACAGCGTTTTCTAGAGACCAACCGAAGAAGATTTACGTACAACATAAGATCCGTGAAAGGAGGAAAAAAGTTTGGGATTTACTTTGTGATGGTGCTGCTGTTTATGTGGCTGGCTCTTCAACTAAAATGCCTTCTGATGTAATGTCGGCTTTAGAGGACATTGTGTCGGAAGAGACGGGAGGATCAAAGGAAGTGGCATCACGGTGGCTCAAGGCTTTGGAGAAGGCAGGGAAGTACAATGTGGAAGCTTGGTCTTAAATTAAACTTCTTTCATATGTAGGCCCCGTTTGGTTCTCCACCCAAATGATCCATTTGGATGGAGATGATTATTGATGTTTGTTTAATAATATACTTTTTTATTCATTTTTTTCATAGTATATAATAAGTTAATATAACTTAATTATATAAATTTCGAAACTAAACCAATTGATATAAATATATGAATAGTATATTTTCTATATCCAAATAGATTAACTCAAACTTGAATTGAAATCTTAGCCGTGGTATCATTTTCAAAAAAAAAAAATATACCCAAAAATTCAAATTCGACATCTATAAATACACGTAAATACTCAAAATTTTAATTAATTTTATCAAAATAATTATGTATTTATGTTTTACATATATAAATTAAATTTTCATTTTTAGTATGAAGAGGTTACCAATTTTTCTATAGAGATGAATATTTCGACGTAATTACCCGGAAGAAATCAAATATATAAATAACATGAATATGTGATTATAGTTATAAATACATGTTTAAAGTAAAAATATTTGATATGTCAAAAGTTATTATATGTAAATTTTAAAGTTACTTTTTAAAATAGAATGAACAAAATGTTCAACATCCGATATCCGATTCAGAAATGATCTAAAAATGTCAAACTCGAGTGCAACCCAATTTATATAATTAATTGAATAATAGATTTTCGCCTATACCCGAATAACCAAATGCAAAGATGAAATAATCATTAATCAATTTTTATCAACAAACTTTTTTCTCAAACACAACATACTTTTGTATTCATTTTTTGCATAGTATATAATAGATGAATATAAGGTAATTATATTAAAATCAAAACTAAAATAATTGATATAAATATTTAAATAGTTTATTTTTCTATATCTAAATAACTTGATCTAAACACGAATTGAAATTGTTACAATAGTATATTTTTTTTGGACTGAGTTACGGTAGTATCTATTTTCACAATTTTTTAACAATTAGAAACTAAAATTCAAATCAGATATTTTTAATACCCGTAAATACTCAATATTTTAATCAATTTTATCAATTTAATTGTGAATTTATGTTTTACATATGTCATCAATTTTCATTTTAATATGAAAAATAGCAAATATTTCTATAAAAATGAATATTTTGACATAGTTATCCTTGACAAAAAAATGTGATTATAAATATAAAATATAGTACGGCCCCGTTTGGTTCTCCACCCAAATGATCCATTTGGATGGAGATGATTATTGATGTTTGTTTAATTTTTGAGATGGACTTTTTGAATGACTCATTTGAATGGATATATAAAATGAACAAACAAACAAAGAGTATAGAGAGAGAGAATTATGATTTAGGCCATGTTTGGTACTCCATCCAAATGTATCATTCCAATGGAGATGGTGGATGATGTTTGTTTGGTATAAAAAATTGATCACTTGAATGGACCAGCTGAATGAGTCATTGGAATGAGTTTCAAAATGTAGACAAAATTTTGAAGTCCAGCCAACTGATTTAAATTGGATCAGCTGAATGGAGATGATTCTTTTAAAAAGGCAAATACCAAATATACCCTCCCTCAATTGAAAAAATTACAATACTCTTAAACCTAACAACTCTCGTCTCACGCCCCACACACACTCTCGAATCAACGCATCAACGCCGGAGATAAGAAAGATCGATGTTTTGTTGATTTTCATCGAACAACTAGGGCTTCGTTCGCATTTCCGAATCAGGTTCTCTTGCATTTTATTTTTCTAGAGGTTTTCGAATCAGATTTGAACCCATGTCCATGAAATCTGTGTTTTTCTTTGTGGTCGTCTTTGTGGTCTAGGGTAGCTAAAAGTAGTTTCTGGTCATCTGGGTTTGTAATTTCTGGTTTGATAGTAGTAGATATCACTAGTTATTTGCTAATGAAGTACTCCTTATGTTGATTACGATGAGATTAAGAAGATCTTGCTGTGAATTTCTGTGAATTTATCACTTGGTA
>CM071716.1:38192516-38208233 GCA_036630335.1 Physaria fendleri | reverse complement strand
CGCCGCATTGCCTCCAGGCATTACCACCATGGATAGATACCCAGGTAAATTTCTCTGATGAACTCTTTCACTAGAAAGGTAATTCTCATTCCTCTTCACATAAGTTACCATCCACATTGTTTGTTGCGTCTAAGGCGAGGAAGAAGGGCGACCTCATACAGAATCATCTCGACGAAGAGCTGTTTCAGGCGCTCTTGATAACTCCGGGAATACCTCAAATGCTAGAGACTCCATGGTATGATTTTCTCCGTGCATTGTCTTATCTCTCTCTCTATTTGTCCATAAAAGCTAACTTCTTCAATTCATTCTGGCCGCAGATCCAGAGCTCCTCACTATTTGCACAATCAGCAGGGGGATCATCGAGGAGAGTAACAGCGATAAGTAGCAGCCGGGACAATTTTCCTGGTAGCGAGGATTTACCGAGAACCTTAAGCCGTGGCGTGATCCCAAGGAACTCTGCCGTGGAGACTGGTAAGAGATCTTCCTCCACAAGAAGACACTATGAATCAGCCATTAAAGGCATGGATAATCTTCAAGTCTCCGACGAACAACACCACCCCCATTGATACATTTTCATTGTAATACTTTGTCTATGATCTTTCTTTTGCCTTCTTCCCTCTATTTACAATATGAAAATTTGAATTTAATTTGATTGGATCCATATGAAATTTGTTAGGAACTATATTAAATACCTATAAATTATTGGGGGCACAAACGCAATAATCCCATTTAGTAGAGCTGTGACTTGGTTCAAGAGGCCTACTCATGGCCCAATAATAAGCAGGCCTTCTAAAAGTCTAGTGGGTTTTTTTTTGTGGGTCAACAATCCTAAAGTCACACATTAACTTACCTTCAATAGTATGGTAAAATATAAAAATTGAAGAGTTAAAATTGAAGAGTTAAAAATGAAGAAGAATTTAAATAATTTACAAAAAAATGGTAATATAATAAGCACTCATTTTTTTGAGATTAGTTATGTTATTTTTACAAGTTGAACAACTCTACTATTCCCCTCAACAACTTTGACCCCTAATAGTTATGTTATTTTTACAAGTTGAACAACTCTACTATTCCCCTCAACAACTTTGACCCCTAATTGCAAGAAAAAGCTACAAACATAATTTAACTACAAATAAATAAAACAAATTTACAACTGTTCATATATTCTTGGTCATCTTCTTACTTTTGTCTTAATAATATTATATACCCATGTTTTTTTGTTTATATTTTTTGTAATAAAAATGGTAGATGATTGGTTAATAGTATTTTTTTGTTTATATTTTTTGTAATAAAAATGGTAGATGATTGGTTAATAGTAATTGAGGTGTCTTGTGAATTTTGTCTGTTGCAATCTAAAAGCCAACTTTCACACAATTTTCCCAATTTGAATAAGATAACACAAAGAGTAAAAAGCAATATGTGTCATCAAACATATGGAAACAGAATAAATACTAACCGTACACGTCACCTTCTTTATTCCCCCAACTTTGACTTTTCTTCCTATACGTGTCCCTTATCCACCGGTTTTAACTACTGGACCTAAATATTATTCAGATTTTATTTTCTTATTTATATATTTTAAAAATCGAAAGGATTCTTTCAAATTCTTTGGGTCGGCGCATAATTATTATGTCAATTACAATTGGAATCATCTTATTATGTATATCGCGACAACACGCAACAAAAAAAAGATGTTTTTGTTCTGTTTATTTATTTTTTCTGGTCAATAAAAATATTAAAATGGACTTTGAAATTATTAGACGAATAATGAAACTATTCCCATTAAATTATAATTATTTAGATATTTTACGAGTGGTCTTCCATTTTTCAAGAATATAAAATCATTTGAAATTTCTTATCTTTTATATGGATAAAGAAAGTATTTGTTCTTATACTGAAAATGACAGAAGTTTTATTATTATTTTTGATGCATATCTAAATGAATATTATCTTGATTGGGTTTTTTTTTTGTCCAATGATTATACATTAACGAATAATGTTTTCATGCTTGAAACTCTATTTATGCAGATTATTAAGTATATGACCAATAAATTAATTGTAAATGAAAGATTAAACATTTTTTTTTTTAACGATACATTTTTTATGACCTCAGACCCATACAAAAAAATTGGAGAGGGAACAAAAGAAAGGGGGAAAGAGCGAACCGAAACCTCTAACTTATAAATTAGGGTGGGGTGTGCATTACACCCGTTCGTCGATTAAACATGATTAGAACACGTCGTTTAATGAAAGCCACCTTATTGAAATATAAATTTCATTAAACTGATGACCTAACTAAAGTTAAAAAGCAATTAATATTTTGTCTCACAACAAAAATAAAGAAATATAAATACAGAGAAATGAATTTTTTTTTTTGAAAAAAACATAAAAATCCTTTTTTGATTGGAAACATGTGTCCTTTATCATTTTGTGATTTTTGATAATTTCAAGATCGAAACATCTCCCCTTATTATAAAACTTAAATAACTAAAAAAATATATAACACATTTTATAATGTAACAAATAAAAGGTATTATTTCTATAAAATTGTACATAAATACTAGATTCGAAACTCCATTAGCCTTACCCTTTGTATATTTATATATATGTGAACAAGGCTCAATAAGTTAAAGTTACCCTTTGTATATTTATATATATGTGAACAAGGCTCAATAAGTTAAAGAAGAAGAAGAAGAAAGAACTCTTCTTTCATCCTTCTCGTGTATAGATAATAGATGAATCTAGAAGTGGGTTGTGTTTGAAATTAATTGAAGAGAGATTACAAAAACTCTTTTAAGAGGTTGTAACGAATTACCCGCAATTTAGGAAACCCCTCAAAATTCAATTCCTTTCTCCTTTTTCTGTGTACTAATTTTCCCGAGAAAACTCTATCAGTTTCATGCGGTCTCTCTAGCTTGAAATTAAAGTCCTTCTCTTAAATCTCTGTAGAAATCTGTCGAATTTTCTTTCTTGTTCCATTACATCCTGTTTTATAAATCAAAAAGATCAAAGCTTTTACCTTACTTCTGAGTCAGAGTTATCATTAATGGAGGAAGTATCTTCAGCGATCGCAGGGCCTTTAAGGCCATTCTCCGAAACCCAGATGGATTTCACAGGGATCAGATTGGGTAAAGGTTACTGCAATAACCAATGTAGCGAACTATTGTAAAGAGAGGATGCATTTAGCGTTAAAGGAGGAGATCACAAAGGAGAAACCAACGCTCTGTGACGGTGACACGTGGCAGGAGAAGTGGAAGAGAGCTCTTTTCAACTCGTTCCTCAAAGTTGACTCAGAGATTGAGTCTGTTGCGCCGGAGACAGTTGGGTCAACGTCGGTAGTCGCCGTCGTTTTCCCGACACATATCTTTGTTGCTAATTGTGGTGACTCTAGAGCTGTTCTCTGCCGCGGCAAAACTGCTATCCCTTTATCCGTTGATCATAAAGTAAGCATTAGAACAAACTCAAGATGTTTGAATTTTAAAGACTTGTGAATCTATGTCTGATGTTTTTTGTGTTTTGTCTGTAATTAGAACAAACTCAAGATGTTTGAATTTTAAAGACTTGTGAATCTATGTCTGATGTTTTTTGTGTTTTGTCTGTAGCCGGATAGAGAAGATGAGGCGGAGAGGATTGAAGCTGCCGGAGGGAAAGTGATCCAGTGGAACGGAGCTCGTGTGTTCGGTGTTCTTGCCATGTCAAGATCTATTGGTAAGCTTTCTTTCTATATCTTTGGTCCAGACTTGTGTAAGAGAACCGAATTGACGACCTTTACTAGTAAAACTAGCGCGTAGCGCCCTTTGGTTTCCCCGAAGATTAGCTTTTATGAAACATAACCCTTTTGTCTTATCAACCATGTTACATTGTAACAGGTGATAGATACTTGAAACCATCCATCATTCCTGATCCAGATGTAACATCAGTGAAGAGAGTCAAAGAAGATGACTGTCTGATTTTAGCAAGTGATGGAGTTTGGGATGTAATGACAGATGAGGAAGCATGTGAGATGGCGCGGAAGCGGATTCTCTTGTGGCACAAGAAGAACACAATGGCTAAAGATGCATCGTTGCTCGCAGATGAGCGGAGAAAAGAAGGGAAAGATCCCGCGGCTATGGCTGCAGCTGAGTATTTGTCAAAGCTAGCGTTACAGAGAGGAAGTAAAGACAATATAAGTGTAGTGGTTGTTGATTTGAAGCCTCAGAGGAAATTCAAGAGCAAACCTTTGAACTGACTAAGAGGGTCCTTTTTCTTAATTTTTAAAATGAATTATGGGTCTCTCAAAGAAATATTATTTGTTATTAATTTGTGCTTATTTTTGATTTTTTTTAAACTAACATGTTTTATTCATAAATGTGTTTGTATTATTATATGGTTACAACATATAATAAAATGTTTATGAAATAATTTTGCGTATTTGAGGTACGGAAATTTAAAGATATATTATTTGCAAGGAAGTACCCAGAGTTTTCGAATTCTCCGTTTAATATACAAACTAATAATATTGTCTTTTTAATACTCAAATCCCTAAACTTTTCGTAGGTTTAGAGTTGGGTACACACGAATCAAAGAGACGAGATGTATAGTAAATTTGGCGGGAAGAAGCCGACAGGAACACCTTCACTAGCGTGGTCAACCGTCGTCGTTGTAGCCTCTCTGCTCGCTGGAGCCTCCGTCGTTCACAATATATACAAGCCAGATCTCGTAAGTTTTCTTATTTTACAAATGCATGCAAGGTGTTTGATAAAATGTCTAGCTGAACTAAAATTTGTTTTTGTTCTCACTTCTTAATTATTTTATCCTGCATAGAGATGATCTGATATTCAAGGTTGTTTTTTTTTAAAAAATTCACTTTGGCTTGCAGAGATTACCTCAGCTCGATGAAGAAAACAAGAAGGAAGAATCTGTAAACAAAGCTTAATTATCTTTTTTGTGGGTTTTGTTTGCAGAAAACAAGAAGGAAGAATCTGTAAACAAAGCTTAATTATCTTTTTTGTGGGTTTTGTTTGCTAAATTTCTGGTATTGCTTCAGACTACGCTGAGTTTGAGTTATGTCCTAAGACCTCTCTGAGTTATGTATGAATAAGTTAACACACTAGAACCATACATCTTGATTCTTTAACCATCCAAGATCCCAGATTTCAAGTGATTCATTGCAATAGATGACTACTTGGGTATTGCTCAGATGGTCCACCCTCTTTTGGGCCTACACTTCTCTATATGTCATGAGCTTTAGTCTAAATAGTCAGTGCAGATCGGAGGTTTTAAAAATTTGTTTACCGATAAATCACCATATGAAATTTCGATGCAACTCTATTTAAACTTTCTTCATGCATCATAATATCATATTTTTTCGATGTGAGATATTACAGAAGAAACGATGAAATATTGATATTAGCAAATTGCGATCCACACATGAGTTGAAAATACATAAAACAAAGATAAAATTAAAACTTTAACACATAGTTCCAAAGAGTTTGTGAATGTTATCACTTATTTCATCTCTATTACATCAGTTTTGTTCAACAACTTTGTCCTCCGGTTTGGTCTTTGTTGATCTTCAGAGATTTACTATAAACCTCTTGATGATCAACTTCAAGTCTTCTCTTCTTCTCAGCATCAGTCTCGCTCGGGAAAGTGATCCAGTGGAACGGAGCTCGTGTGTTCGGTGTTCTTGCCATGTCAAGATCTATTGGTAAGCTTTCTTTCTATATCTTTGGTCCAGACTTGTGTAAGAGAACCGAATTGACGACCTTTACTAGTAAAACTAGCGCGTAGCGCCCTTTGGTTTCCCCGAAGATTAGCTTTCTATGAAACATAAACCTTTTGTCTTACCAAACATGTTACATTGTAACAGGTGATAGATACTTGAAACCATCCATCATTCCTGATCCGGACGTAACAGCTGTGAAGAGAGTTAAAGAAGATGACTGTCTGATACTAGCAAGTGATGGAGTTTGGGATGTAATGACTGACGAGGAAGCTTGCGAGATGGCGCGGAAGCGGATTCTCTTGTGGCACAAGAAGAACACAATGGCTAAAGATGCATCGTTGCTCGCAGATGAGCGGAGAAAGGAAGGGAAAGATCCCGCGGCTATGGCTGCAGCTGAGTATTTGTCAAAGCTAGCGTTACAGAGAGGAAGCAAAGACAACATAAGTGTAGTGGTTGTTGATTTGAAGCCTCAAAGGAAATTTAAGAGCAAACCTTTGAACTGACTAAGAGGGTCCTTTTTCTTAATTTTTAAAATGAATTATGGGTCTCTCAAAGAAATATTATTTGTTATTAATTTGTGCTTATTTTTGAATTTTTTTAAACTAACATGTTTTAATCATAAATGTGTTTGTATTATATGGTTACAACATATAATAAAATGTTTATGAAAATAATTTTGCATATTTGAGGTACAGAAATTTAAAGATAAATTATTTGCAAGGAAGTACACAGAGTTTTCGAATTCTCCGATTAATATACAAACTAATAGTATTCGGAAGTACACAGAGTTTTCGAATTCTCCGATTAATATACAAACTAATAGTATTCTCTATTTAATACTCAAATCCCTTTAAGTTTCGTAGGGTGACAAATCAAAGTGACGAGATGAATAAATTTGGCGGGAAGAAGCCGACAGGAACACCGTCACTGGCGTGGTCAACCGTCGTCGTTGTAGCCTCTCTGCTCGCTGGAGCCTCCGTCGTTCACAATATATACAAGCCTGATCTCGTAAGTTTTCTTCTTTTATAAATGCATGCAAGGTGTTTGATAAAATGTCTAGCTGAACTAAATTCGTTTTTTGCTCTCACTTCTTAGTTATTTATCATGGAGAGAGATGATCTGATGTTGATATTCAGTTCTTTTCTTTTTTTATATTCACTTTGGGTTTCAGAGATTACCTCAGCTCGATGAAGAAGACAAGAAGGAAGAGTCTGTAAACAAAAGTTAATTATCTTTTTGTCGGTTTTATTTGCTAAATTTCTGGTATTGCTTCAGACTACTCTGAGTTTGAGTTATGTCGTAAGACCTCTCTGAGTTATGTATGAATAAGTTAACACACTAGAACCATACATCTTGATTCTTTAACCATCCAAGATCCAAGATTTCAAGTGATTCATTGCAATAGATGGCTACTTGGGTATTGCTCAGATGGTCCACCCTCTTTTGGGCCTACATTTCTCTATATGTCCATGAGCTTTAGTCTAAATAGTCGGTGCAGATCGGAGGTTTTATAAACTTGTTTACCGATCCTATAAATTACCATATGAAATTTCGATGCAACTCTATTTAAACTTTCTTCATGCATCATCATATCATATTTTTTCGATGTGAGATATTACATAAGAGATTTACTATAAACCTCTTGATGATCAACTTCAAGTCTTCTCTTCTTCTCAGCATCAGTCTCGCTCTTACGATGAACAAACTCCATATGCGCAGCTAACATCTGTGGAGTCTCAAACAAACTGTTACACTTGAAACATATAAACGAACCTTCGTTTTCATATGGTAGGTTATGTATCCAATCAACCCTTTCACCATCTTCAGTTTCGCGTTCCTCGTCCTTCACATAGCCATCAGCTTCTGTAAGCAACTCAATTGTTCTATGGATTTCCTTCACGGGCCCAACATCGGGAACATAAAGCTCACGACGAGGAGGAGATATCCAGTGATCTTGGTGTGAACCAAAGTAATCAATGGGATTAGGAGTGAAAGTTTCATAGTGACTATCGAAAACATTTGGAGGGTAAGATGAAGGATTCAAAATGGTTGGATTATAGGTCATGACACTTGTCAAATGGACAGTGACTTCGCTGATTCGTCTGGAGAAGGTGAAGAAGTTTGGTTTGGGTTCATTTGGGCAGGAACAAAAGCATTAGGGTTCTGAGTAAAAACATTGTAAGGATTGCTGATTCTTGGAGAAGGTGAAGAAGTTTGGTTTGGGTTCATTTGGGCAGGAACAAAAGCATTAGAGTTCTGAGTAAAATCATTGTAAGGATTGTTGATTCTTGGAGAAGGTGAAGAAGTTTGGTTTGGGTTCATTTGGGTAGGAACAAAAGCATTAGGGTTCTGAGTAAAATCATTGTAAGGATTGAACTCTGAGTTGAAAACCATCTTGTAAAGGAGTTTGTGTGGTTTACATAGGATGCATATCTGTCTATTTATATTGGTACAATTTAGAATCTACTTAGGATAGGAAGAACTTAATTTATGCATTGTGTATTGCATGTTGACAGTTTTCAATTTTCTAAGATTTGACTTTTGTTTTTGAAAAAGTATCTTTCTATCTTATTTATCTTTTGTTTGGATTTTTTTGTGATATTAATGTCCTTATTTATTTTGGTTAAATCTTTGTGTTTAAAGCAATAATACAAGTAATAAAATTTATCTTTTGTTTGGAATTTTTTGTGATATTAATGTCCTTATTTATTTTGGTTAAATCTTTGTGTTTAAAGCAATAAAGATGTAACCGATGCGCGCTGTTGAACACGTGGTTGGTCGAACGCGCAGTTGAAAATAATCGATTTTTTATGGGCTTGGGCTTGGGCTTGATCCACGATTTTTGAGAATCTTTGAAAGGATTTTCTTAAACTACGTCGTTGAATTAGCAGTTTCGGTCTAAACTATCTATCTTATTTTCGGTACTATAAACTGCAAATTCGGTGTTCGAACCCTACATCGGAAAGAGTATTATTAGACAATGTTTGATGCATCAAACAACCATCAAAGCAAGTCCACAAAGCCAAAAAAAGAAATTAATAACAAAACATTAGATAGTCCAATACAACACACAAATCAATAAGGAAAAATAAAACAAAACATGAAACCAGGAAAAAAACACACGGAAAAACAAAAACAAACAGAAAAAAAAACATAAGATTCCGCTCAGTCTTTAGATCACTCCATAAAAATGGTAAAGAAAAAACTGTAAAATCAACGTCCATTGTTAAACATTCTACAGTTTCTCCTGATCTCACCAGAACGTCCTGTAAGAACTCTGATACCACCCATCTTCACCATAGCTTGAGCAAATCTCTGTCTAAAAAGCGTATTACTCGAAGAACTCTGATACCACCCATCTTCACCATAGCTTGAGCAAATCTCTGTCTAAAAAGCGTATTACTCGATGCAAAACTCGAAACAATCCCACGTGTTGATCCATCAAGACCCAAGTTTTTGTTGATCCATCAAGACCCAAGTTTTGATCAATCCTCAAAATCCCTCTTTGTCTTTGAATCTCTCCATAGATAGCATTATCAACAGTAAACGGAGTCCTTTGATCCAAAAACACTGATGGGTCATTCGGTGCACGACATGTGTTCCTCAACCTAGTTCTTAATGACCCGTCCATTGCAGGATCATTAAGTCTATCTTGGAAAAGACTACAATGTGCAACACCAACACTATGTCCACCACCAATAAGTGTAACCATATCGTTTGTGTTCATACCTTGAGCTGCGAATAGTTGGATTGATGCACCAACGGGGATTGTTGGTCCGGGTAGGTTAACATCATTAGGGCTTGATCTTAGGCCATCACGTCTTCCTAAAGGTACTGAGTACCTTGGTCCACCAGCCATTGCTACTGAGTCTCTTGTGGCTAGAGTTACAATGTCTGCACATGAGACAGTTCTTGGACATGCGGCCTCGAGTTGTCTCTTGGCTTCATCGATGACTTCGTAGCCTCTAACGCTTGCGTTTGGCCCGGTGCTTTTCTCTGATGGCCTTCCGGGTCTTGGGTCGATCAAGAGTGATGCATCACAACCCTGAACAATCAATTAAAACATTACTTAATCAATGTTTTGTCTAAATATTAGCTAGTTTATGAAATATATATATAGGGCCGGTCCAATCTTTTTGGATATTTAAAATATTTTTTTCGTTTTAGATTGCGGTTCATTATTCAAAAAATTATATAAAAATAGACTATTTTTTCCCTTTAAGTTTCCGGAATTTATATAGGTGAGGATCTAGCCAGGTTAATACACACATAAGGAGAAGGTTACTAACCCTGACAAAGCAATCATGAAACTGCATACGAAGCAAAGCAGCAGCAAGGGAACGGTCACTGCGAAAACGGTTAGCAACTACATTAGCAACGATAGATTCAGCGCGAGGGCATGAACGACCATAGAACCCAAATCGAAGCTGAGCCAAAGCAGAAGGAACAATGAAACAGAAAAGGCAAAACAAAGCTGCGATTGTCTTCATTTTGCTCTTCTTTGTCTCTCCTGTGAATATTACTTTTTGCTGATGATGTTTTAAGTGCACATAAACTCCATATTTATATGTAATTTTTGGGGGACAAGACATTGACAAAGAGGATGTTTTTCAGTCATATGACGTGCGTAAGGTAAAGGTTTAAACATTGACATTTGACGGGGTATAGGAATATTTAGGGTAATACCTATTTAATTAGTGGTGTTTCATGACAATAGAAAGATTCCAAACGTCCAAGATTTTGATTAAGACCAACTTGAAGATACATTATGAACAACTTGTGTTCGCCACACTGTCTGATTTTGAAATGGTACCAAACCATTCATGTCAAGTGCATTTTTTTGTTTAAAATATTATATGATAAAAATATATGAATATTATAACTGAATTATATAAAAAAGACAATTAATATATTATTTTTAAAGTATTGATGTAATACTTATATTTTAAATTGCTTTTTAAAAAACTATATATATATATTGAGTTAAAATAACAATTAATATATTTAATTTCAATAATCTATAAAAATAAAATATTTTAACTATTAACAAGAAATAATCAATATATTTGACTTAATTCATTGACAAAAAAAAATATTTGACTTAATTATTTTTTTTTACAAATTTGGTTAATTTTTCTAGTATCATATCTGATATAAAAAAATTCTTTCTTTTCTGAAAATCATTTTCCGGACAATAAGTTAGTATAATAAAATTGGTTAAAAAAGATATAAAAAGGTGAATTGGTTTATTAATACCACGTTGCAAAACTAGATCTTTTTGTAAAAGTATTTTATGTCATGCGGTACTTATTTTATAACATGTATATAGTATAAATGATTTTAGAAGTTGGACACATGTCAGATTCTAACATCTCTCGCACGTTTTAATGAGTTCCAATTAGAGGAGACAGAAACTTTATGATGAAGAAACCACAAGAAGAATCAATAGATCGAAGAAGAAGAAAACGTTAGAAAGAATCAATAGATCGAAGAAGAAGAAAACGTTAGAGAAGAAGAGAATAATAGAGCCAGAGATCAAACGCCGTCGTTTGATGAAGTCACTATATGGGCCAACTTAGTAAAGAACAAAAGCCCATTCACACAAAATGAAATACATTCTTACTTGAATTAGCAACTTTTTACTTGAGAAGATGTTCCTTTGATTTCCACTGATTTGATCAGGATTGATTTGACCAGAAGGATGTGGATTCTCTTGAATGATTATGATAGCTCCGCTTCTTCTACGGATGTAGGTTATATTAGCTCCTCTTATACAATCCTATGCGTAGGAGATTGATATTTCATCGTTTGAGATACCTAGTAAGCGAATAGGTTCGGTAGTGATCTTCTCAAGAAGAACCGGACGCGAACATGACAATTACTATTAAACTAATTTAAAATTTTAATTATTGTACTTACCTTAATATTATCACAGATAAATTATATAAATAAAATCTAAGTTAATTTTTTTGCCGACCAAAAAAAAAATAATCTAAGTTAACTTTTGATAGATTTGAAAACTTTTAAATTTAAAATGTAATTTTATTATCAATACTATTGACAAAGAAAATATATTTTTAAAATTCACCTTTCATTTCTAAATAATTACATATAAAATAATATGAAACTTAAAATTAAAAATGCATAGATTACTATGTAATTACTAAACTTTAGAACAATTGTATCTGAAAAATATTATGGTTATCTATAATTCTTCCTTATCTTTAAAATTATCTGAAAAATATTATGGTTATCTATAATTCTTCCTTATCTTTAAAATTGTGTTTGTTAACAACTGAATGTGGATGTTGACTGTATGATGTATGAGTTCTATTAATTCGCTAAATACATTAAATATATTTAAGCATTATATATTTGAATTTATAATATTCAAAATATTTTATTAATTAAATTACTAATAAAAATAAAATGTTATGGATATCTAAATAAATATTATAAATTTTTTGAAAAATTGATATTTTGATATTCAATTCTTTGCTTTTTTCAAATAATTCCAAATTTTTTCACAATTGTTATGTTCTAAATTTACACAAACACAAAAAAAAATAATATAACTCATTATATATATATATATATATCTACATATTTGAATATAACTACCAAATGTTTTGTATTTTCATTGAGCTCCAATTTTCAAATAATTCCAAATTTTTTCACAATTGTTATGTTCTAAATTTACACAAACACAAAAAAAAATAATATAACTCATTATATATATATATATATATCTACATATTTGAATATAACTACCAAATGTTTTGTATTTTCATTGAGCTCCAATATATATATATCTTCATATTTGAATATAACTACCAAATGTTTTGTAGTTTAATTGAGCTCCAATTAGTCGGATGCAACTAAGAGACGAAATGAGGTTTGAGTATCAGAAAACGGTTAAACTACTTGCCTAAACACCCTGAGTGCTGCGGCCATTGCAGGAGACATGTCCTTATTGGATTCTTCCCGAGCAGATATGAGAACCTAGAAACTCAAAAAGAGGGCACAATCAACAATCATAAAGCAATTCATAACGACAGTCCAATAAGCAAGAATAAACTTACAATCCGTTCCGTTTTTTCTACTACACATTTTCTTTTTTTAATGATTTTTTGCCTTGTGACTTTATATTTCTCGGGCATGACCCTTCTTGGAAGTTACCTTTGTATCAAAAGCAACATAATCCCAAAAAGACTCAAGATCGGTATAATGTTTTCGGATGTCCCAAACAAATTTGTTTTTTATGTCTTTTTTTTAATAAAATAAAAAATATTCCATTATATGCTATTTAAGAAATAAACTAACGATTTCACCAAATTCATTCTCAATAATAATATTAATAGGATAATTTTAAATTAATTCAAATACGACATCAAAGAATATGTTTTAATTTATAATTTTTGGTAGCTTTTTAGAGAGGTTTTTGTTAATTAAATATTTAAAACACTAATACTAAAAATTTTCTTTTATAATTTTTAGACAAAATAATTAAAGTGAAGCATATGACACGTCGAGTCCAATGTTGAATTATTTATTTAATAATTATATTAATTAACTAAATATCAATAGTAAAATCATATGTTTTACTAAAAATTTGATTATCTGATGAGCCATATGTCTCTTTTTCTGTTTTGGTTTGCTGTGCATAATTTGTTCTGTCCTTTTGTTGATGAGGAAAAGCCAAAGCATTTAGCTGGAATCTGATGGTCAATTTAAGGGATTCATATGAGGAAAAGCCAAAGCATTTAGCTGGAATCTGATGGTCAATTTAAGGGATTCATTCATTCATGATTGGGATGTTCAAGAGTAACTTATATATAAATAAGAGAGAGGTGAAATAGAATCTGACCTTTCATTAACCCCACCACAAGTCTATTATTTGATGAACTAAACAAAAAAAGTATTACTTTTGAGTACACAGAGATACATGAAACTTAGTAAAAAAAAGAAAAGGAAGAAAACATTTCAAATGAAAAAAAAATCCTTTAACTATAGGAGAAATAAATTAGATTGTCCACATATGAACATAATAACGAGCAGTAAGTGGTTTTTCCATGAGTAGAAGGTCCCTTGTAACAATTAAGACCCGATAGTCCTTCGACTCTAACGTGTCTTTTAATCTTCTTCTCTACATCATAAGAAATAAGCTCAAAAGAGTCTGAATACTCCCATTCATAAGAAATAAGCTCAAAAGAGTCTGAATACTCCCATGGAACATATAAGATCTCTCCGGCCGTAGTGATTCCCGCAAAGGAGAAGTTCAATGATCCCACCCAAGAATAAACACGGTGAGTTTTTTCAGTCCAAACTTGATTCTTGACATCATCAAGAACCCATAAAAACAATTCACAACCAAGTTCGCAATACATAGCTAACTTTCCAAGATAATTTGTTAGGAAGATTTTTATGCGAGGTCCCAAATATGCCAAATCTTCAGGTGTTGTTAGAAGACTTAGCTGCTCTGACCCAACATCAAAACTAGTCACTACTACATTATCCTCATACTTGTATTCACAATACACAACACCATCAATGTATACACTATTATGGTAACCATAACCATAACCATAATAGTCAGGCATGAGGATATACTCGTTAGGGATGTCTAACGAGTCGATGCTGGCTTTGACAGGCCTCCATGAATGAGAAGATACTTGTCCTTCTAATGTCAATACCCCATGTTCCAGTAAACCATACAAGCGAGCCCTAACACACAAGACTTTGTACTGATTGTTGTTTGGATTGTATCCCAAGTACATGCGCTCATCGTAGTAGTTATCTCTATCGAAGCGTATGACTTGTCCTGTGGATGGATTACATACCACGAACCAATCTTCTAGGCTACAACAAATGAAACCACGAACTGAATAAATGCATATGTCAAGACGTTTTTTCAATGTTGGCATCGTCAAGGTGCTTTTTTCAGTGACTGACACTGACGATGAAGACATAAAAGAACAACTTTGATGACCTGAAAACAAGAACGTAGCTTCATCATCATCACAGTTACTCAAAATAAAGGCAAGACGAGGTCGAGAAAGAGACAGAGCCATGAATGAGTCGATGAATTGTTGGCTACTCATGATGGAGCACCATGATTTCGATACAGATTTTAATCTGAACACAGATTTGGCAGGCAATCTTCGCAGAATTTCAATAATCAGATCCAGAGGGAGTACGTCTGACATCGTGATCTTAGTGTTTTGAGTAGTTGCTCTCACACAATTTTGCTTTTTTCTCTTTTTAGGGATAGACAGAAGCACAATTGTTTTTGTAGGAGAGTATATATACATACACATTCATAAACCCTAAAAAGAGAACTATTGGGCTTAAATATTAATATTGGGTTTTGAGTAGTTGCTCTCACACAATTTTGCTTTTTTCTCTTTTTAGGGATAGACAGAAGCACAATTGTTTTTGTAGGAGAGTATATATACATACACATTCATAAACCCTAAAAAGAGAACTATTGGGCTTAAATATTAATATTGGGCCTACTTATTTTTGTAATGAAACGAATCTCCCAAAAGTCTTTTAACTTGTTGGAACGACGATTTGGTTATAACCGTAGTCGAAAGAGATGACCAACCAAAATCTCCCAAAAGTCTTTTAACTTGTTGGAACGACGATTTGGTTATAACCGTAGTCGAAAGAGATGACCAACCAAGTGGTCGAGATAACCGAACTTGCTGCACTAACTGCGAGTCAAAAGAGAGAAGAAACGGGTTTGATCAAAGGGTTTTAGAGCACCTTTATCGGTAAGTGCCTAAAAATGGGTATGCAAAACAAAAATAATAATATTTTAATAATATTTAACCAATTAATTAAATAAAAATATATATCAATAATGTTCAGCCATCAGTAATGTGACACATGGAGAATTGGGTTCTTAGACCACTTCTTAAAGTTGTGAAATAACATCCGACTCTCTACTATTTCTCTTGTTTTTTATTTTTTTATTATTAAAATTTATGAACAAACTCTCTTAGAAC
>CM071716.1:38174275-38189953 GCA_036630335.1 Physaria fendleri | reverse complement strand
GTAGTCTTTAATCCGTTATTGTTGTGACATTATTATTATTATTTAAAAAAAGATATGATAATTAACAATAAAATATTTTTATTTAATATCAGTTCATCAAATAACAAATAACCTTAAACGTTACTTAACTGTTACATACAAATGAACATATTTTATTATAAAAAAATATTTGGTTCAACAATTTTTTTTTTAATGTAAGAGTTTGTAGAGGAAAATACATCAACCGAGTAAGTTTTATGTGCAGTAATTCTTGTTGTCAAAATATCAGTTGAGTAAGTTTTATGTGCAGTAATTCTTGAGTAAGTTTTATGTGCAGTAATTCTTGTTGTCAAAATATCAGTTGACTATAAATATTATTATTTATAATAATGGTATTACAAAAAAAAAAAATATATATATGAAAAATGCAAAATTTGAGCAAAAAAAGCATATATAAACATATTGCAAAATATAATAACATATTTTAATAGGTAATTAATAAATCGTCTAAATAATAATACTATAACAAGAATAATAATAATAATAATAATAATAATAATAATAATAATAATAATAATTATAATAATAATAATAATAATAATAATAATAATTATAATAATAATAATAATAATAATAATAATAATAATAATAATAATTGTAATAATGGTATTACAAATAAAAAACTATGAAAAATGCAAAATTCGAGCAAAATTGTAAACATATTGCAAAATAAAATAATATATTTTAATAGGTAATAAATAAATCATCTACATAATAATAATTATAATATAATACTTATGCATGAATACTTTATGTCTATTGTTTTTTAAGAGCATATTTTACTAGGAGAAATGTATAAACAAATATCATATTCCAAAACGATACAGTATTTCATATCAAATCATCATATGTATTATCATAAAAAAAACTATATGTATTATCATAAAAAATCTATGATAAAATGACAACAATATATTTTATTTTTGATTATAAGAAATTTGTTATCGATGTTACATCATTTATCTTTTAACTTTTGATAATTTACAATAAAAAAATATTTAATGTCAGTCGATACGATAACAAATCACCTTAAACACAAAATATGCTTAATTATTGAATATCAAATGATCATATGTATTATAAAAAAAAATCTGTGATAAAATGACAACATTATTGTTTTTGTACATACTATTAATTTTTATTAAAAGAAAAACAAATTATATGAGTATTCAATGCATTATGTGTATTGTTATCAACATCAATATTGAACTTAGTTTATAAAGACCAGTTTGTTACACATGTTAAAGGATTTACATAATAGTTAAACTTAACAATATGTAACAATAATCCAAAAATTATAGGAAAATAATTTTTATATATCCGTTCTTTCAACAAATATCTGAATTCTATTAAAACTAGTGAAACCATATATTTTAACAAAATCTTCATCAATTTTTATATAGTTATTTTTCTCAAAATCTAAATTTTTTTCTCAAAATCACAATTGTGTTTATATAAAATCAACATCATGGTTCATCATCAATTTCTTAAAAATTGGGTAGTAAGAAAAAAGAACTGGAAAAAAATACTTCTGCTAATTCAAAGTGTTGTCTCTCACGTTTTGTTTTCAAATCGGATTGTGATTTCATTTGTGTACGATCTTAGCAACTCTCATCACCTCTGCTTCAAATAAGGTTTCACCTCTGCTTCAAATAAGGTTTTAAAAGAAAAATAAGGTTTCTCGTGCATCTATTTCCTTTATCTTTTTCATTCTATTCTATCTCATCAAACCAATAATTGATGATAAACTACGTAGATATAACATATATAGCTTACTTGGTTTACAAATAAAAAACATAATTTTGTTATATTTCACAAAAATATATATATCTTATTTTGAATATATGTTTTTTTTTTATGATTATTGTTATTTTTTTATTGTCAAAATATCCATTTTAAAATTGTTATTATTATAATAGTACTAAGAAAAAAAATGAAAAATGCAATATTTGAGCGAAAAATATGTAAAATATATTATAAAACAAAGTATCAAATTTTATTTTTTGTAGTGTCTCTGTAAAATCTATGTAAAAATTAGTTATATCTTGGTATCATTACTAAATCTCACCGTTAACTTAAGAGTTCATTAGGATCTAATTGAGTATGCTAAAACAAAAATATGTAAAACATATTATAAAACACCATAAAATGTCAAATTTTATTTCCAGTCATGTCTCTGTAAGAATTCAGTAGGAGAAAAGAAAAAATATGTATTTATTTTATGTCATCATGCCTGTAAGATCTAGACACTAAACACTAGCTATACAAAACACTAGTTATATTTTGGTGTTATTGTGGAGCACTGAATCACACTATTAACTTAAGAGTTCATTAAGATCTAACTATGTATTGTATTATACAAAGACATGATAATTAATCAACAACATAACATGATTAATCTTAACATTTCACACAATACAATCCATACATATGTAAGCAAGGTACAAACATCTCCTTAAACAGAAAAGAAGTGCTGAAGGCTATTGCAGCTATAGCCACTTATATGTCTACAAAACAAAGGTCTTTGTGCATGTTTAAACACAAAATTCATACTTATTCATATGCATAAAGATCTAAGACCTGACTCCAAGACATCGCTAGTACTTGCTTAAGATCCTTATTTGGGAGAAAGAAGTGTCACTCATAGCATCCAGCCAGGGATGTAACCGTTTCCTGGTTGTGTCTGAACTTGTGTAGTTACAACCATTTGCTCTGAACAAACTGGATGGCCATATCTGTTTGCAGATCACCACAATAACATAGTTAAGGAATCTATAAGTAGAAACTGATTAAGTACTCTTGAAGGCTGAAATTTTGATTTTTCCTCCTTTTAGATATCAAAGTGCTGAAACATTAAACTTTAAGTTGATGTCTTAAGGAAAGAGAAAATGTTTGATTTACCCAATTTGCAAAGTAGGATCACATTGAAGAGATTGGTATAGTCCCTGAGGTTGAGCTTGATGATGTCCATATGCAACATTATGTTGATCACCACCTTCCCATGCTCCTTCTATATGGTGATGCCTCACACCAATAGTCATATCTTCCAACTAAACAAACCACAACATTACTCAAACTTTCTTGAAACCATTTACAGAAACAATCCAAAAAAATCAGAAGAGAGAAGAAAAGTATAAGATACCTTCATTGACAAAGCTCTATTGGCTTCAAGCAAGATATGTTCTTTACCTTGAAGATCAGAGAGCTGGTCAAGCATATATTGAGTCTGAAGAAAGAAAGAAAGAAAGAAAGAAAAAACAGATATACTCACACATCAAAAACATAGAGAGTGATTAGTTTGAATCTTTATGCATATAAAAATTAGAACACCTTGATGCAGCGAACTTGCTTCAAAGAGCCATCTAGTTGACGCTCAAGGTGCTCTAGCTCCTTTGAGTTCAGAGGTCCAAGATCCTCTCCAAGCAGATTTCTTAAACAACACAAAACTTGCCTCAACACAAACATTTATTCATATATATATCCTGTTTATAAAATGAGCTTAAAACTAATGTATGTACCTTTGTTGACGCTGCAGATTTTCATATCTACCTTTCAACTTCAAATACTCTCGGTAGCTATTCTGAAAAATGCAAAGAAAATACACAATCATGTTGGGAAAACTTCTCTTCAAGTCTTTGAGAAATTTTGAAGAGCTAAAGATTCTTGAAAAAACCTCAAGTTCTTTGGCAGGCTTGTTATTGACTTCAATGGAGCCATAACTACACTTCTGGTACCTTTCAAGTGTCTTAAGCATGCTGAAAGATCAAAACACAAATTAAGACTTAACAAATATTATAAAAATTATGAACAAGAAGATCTTGGATGGGATTAAATGAAAAGATGAGATATAATTAAAGCCATGTGATGCTTAAATGTCTGCATGATGGTTAATGCATGAAACCACAAATTATTCTACGTTGGATCTTTTTATTTTCATTGAAGACTGTGAATCTTTTAACTTTATAACTTCTAATCACATATATATATATATATATAGATATGTGTAGAATCAATGATACTAATGACACTTACCTAGGCTAGCTCCTCTAAATTTTGAATCTACCTATTGACATGAGATTAGATCAGATCTCGAAATTGAGAGATCAGATTTCTCAAAAGCAATCAGGAATCAAAATCAAAACCTCACAAGACGACTAGAAAAATGAAAGATCTATACACAGATCTGAAAAAAGTGAGTTAAAAGAGAAGTACTTGGAGGTGCTACAGAACTCATAGAGCTTGCCACGGTTAGAGAAGACGATGAGAGAGACCTCAGCATCACATAAAACAGAAAGCTCATAAGCTTTTTTCAACAGACCATTCCGACGTTTAGCAAAGGTCACTTGTCTGTTGATTTTGTTCTCTATCCTCTTCAATTCTACTCTTCCTCTTCCCATTTTCACCCCCAAAAAGATACCTAATTTATGATTTTTCTTGTTGTGTGTAACCTTATTAGGGTATGTAATGTTTTGTCTATATTCAGACACACAAAAACATGACTTGGGTAGTGTTTTTTCTAGGGAAAGATCTTATCTTTTGAAGAAGTAAACCCTAGTTTTTCAAGATCAAGAAGATGAGAATAGAGAGGAAATAAAAGAGGAAATTTAGGTTTGATTGTGATTTTAATATTAGGGCTCTTTAGATATTTTCTTCTTTTTTGTCAAGGGTGGTTGTATGTGTGTGTGATGAGATAGTGAAATCTAAAGGAAAAGTGTTTGTGGATCTATGAAGATAAGAAAAATTTGTGAGGGTGAGAGAGATCATTAGGGTTTGTGTTTCATTGACATTATCTCTCTCTCCACTTATTTACTCTTTTACAAAAAAAGCTTTAGAAAAGCATTCTCACACCTCTCTGCTTAGTGCGTGACACGCAAACGCCATTATTTTATAATTAGTGACTAAGTACTAATTAAGATATATTTCAATGAAAGTATTAGAAATAACGCTCTATATATGGTTATAAATCCATGTAGAATAACAACGTTTTAAAACCTTTCAGAATAATAAGCTTTAAGTTATATGTCAACAGCTGTATAAAGTTCAAAAAACTTACCATTTGCTCTTTATATACGGTGTAAGTTCAGCTTTAAATATCAAATGTGTGATAAGTAAATTATGTTTATAAGTTTGTAAAATGTCAGAAAAAGAAAATGAATAATAACAATGATAGAGGGGGCGCGTGAGATTGGAGAAAAGATACAAAGAGAAACGAAAGTAGATAACATCATTTTCTACTTCACAGGTTGCAGAAAAGACTCTCATACCTTAAAATGGATATCTACGTGTCGTCTTCCTATTGCTTGCTATCTATATTCCACAACTTTTTATGTTTTTTTTTTTTTTTTTTTTAACTTTTTTTGTTTTTTTTTTTTTTTTTTTTGTCAATAGTTTAATATTATTGATGTAAAGAGTGTTAAGCTTACAGCCATGAAATAACATAAGGAAGGTTTGCTATTCTTGCGGTTGTTAAGCTTACAGCCATGAAATAACATAAGGAAGGTTTGCTATTCTTGCGGTTTTTGCTAACTCATCTACAACTACATTTTCGGACCTAGGGATGAAAAGGAAGGAGAGGTTTGGTGACAACGATAGAGCAATATTGCATATATCCTCAATCAAGGGTGAGTTCGTCAGAGCATTGGTTGGCTCGTTGGTACTGTGCGACATTTGGCGGCGTATTGATCAATCAAGGGTGAGTTCGTCAGAGCATTGGTTGGCTCGTTGGTACTGTGCGACATTTGGCGGCGTATTGAGAGGAGCTTATTTATGGACTCCACTACAGCTCGGGCGTCTGATAAGATGATTGTATCGGATTGACCTAGTTGATTGATCTTCAAGCAAGCTTCCAGTATTGCTAGAGCTTCAGCTTGGGCGGGGGTTGCGGTAGCACGAAAAGCACCTTTTCCTTCGATAGTGTATAGATGGTCGGCGGAGCTATATCGCCAGGCTATTCCTGTCGGTGAAGTTTCTGAGTTCCAAGAGGCATCAACAAAACAAAGTGGGCGATTTTGGGGGACTTGGTGTAATGGTGAGGAAATTTGGTCGACGACACCCAATCTTTGGTCTGGTGGTCTCCCTTTTGTGACCAAAATAGAGTGATCCTCAATAGCTGCTCTGATTATGTCCGGGATGGCTGCTCTTATATTTGAGAAGTGGAGGTTGTTTCTAGCCTTCCAGATGTGCCAGCCTACAAAAACAGAGTATGGAGAGCTGCGACGACTTGAGGTTGTTTCTAGCCTTCCAGATGTGCCAGCCTACAAAAACAGAGTATGGAGAGCTGCGACGACTTTCGCTTTGCCAAAGATGGTTTGAGAAAGTCAAGGGTAAACATAAAACGCGTATTGAGGGATTGAGGGATAGAGAGATTCCAAATTTCCTTGGTGACCCTACAACGAAAAAACAGATGGTCCAAGGTCTCCCTATCCGAGAGGCAGAGGCCACAGGTGTTGTCTACTGGTATCGTTCTCTTGTTCATATTTGTTAGTGTAGGAAGGCTGTTGTGCAGGACTTTCCACCAGAAACATTTGAGTTTCGGTGGGATATGGAAGGTCCAGATCTTCTTAGATAGAGTGATAGCAAGCTGTGGGATAGATGGTGATGGTTGTGTTTGTATAACCTGAGTATGGATCTTCTTAGATAGAGTGATAGCAAGCTGTGGGATAGATGGTGATGGTTGTGTTTGTATAACCTGAGTATGGTAGAGGAGCTGATACCCCGTCTTGACTGAGTATTGACCGTTCTGAGTATACGGCCAAAGTATCGTGTCCTTATTTCGCGTTTGTACGGGTCGAATATGGAGGATGTGTGGGATGTCGTCTGGGTGTATGGCTTGTGCAAGTTTTTGGAGGTCCCAATCCCTTGTATGCGTGAGCATGAGGTCTTCTGGCTTACTGATGGAGGCTTTGGAGATCTGGTTAGCTGGTCTCGGCGCTTTTGGTGGGTTCGTGGGTATCCATTTCTCATCCCATATCATGGTTGAGTCGCCTGCAGCTATTTGTTTACCCGCATGAGATTTGATGAGGTTGAGGCCTCGGTATATGCTTCTCCAAGCAAAACTAGCAGATTTGGGGCAGGAAGCGTCAAAGAGCTGCGTTTTTCGATAATACTTTGCCTTCAGAATACGGGACAAGAGTAGCTCCGGGTGTGTCTGCAGTCTCCAAGCCTGTTTTGCAATGAGAGCCTTATTAAAAAGGCGGAGATTTCGAAAGCCCAAGCCTCCAGCATATTTCGGTGCTGCCACTTGTGTCCATCTAGTCCAAGGTATTGGTCTTCTGTCTTTGGATGTTTGCCACCAGAATTTACGTATTTCTTGTTCTAATTTGTCAAGAAGAAGCTTGGGGATCATAAAGCACTGCATTGCATAAGCAGGTAAGGCTTGGATGATAGCTTTGATGAGTACTTCCTTACCCGCCGGGTTCAATAACTTTGATTCCCAACTACCGAGCTTATTCCTAACCCTATCAAGTAGATAGTTGAAGCATGAGCCAAAATTCTTCCCTTTGAATTCTGGTAGGCCTAGGTAGAGTCCCATTGGTCTGGTGGGTTGGATGCCAAGGAGAGAAGATAGCTGAGCCTTTAGAGCTGGGTCAGATGCGAGACCTAGGGTCATTGAGGACTTTGAGTAATTGATCCTTTGGCCTGCTATCTCAGCATATGTGTTGAGAAGTTGTTGAAGGTTTGCGGCTTCCACAAGGTCAGCTTTACAGAAGACTAAGCTGTCATCGGCAAACAGTAATTGCGTAATAGGCGGTGCTGATGGGGCTGCTTTGAAACCCGTAATGGCTTTGTTTGTAGCTGCTTGTTGGAGGAGGTGGGAGAGTCCCTCTGAGCAAATGAGGTAGAGGTAAGGGGAGAGTGGATCCCCTTGCCTGATGCCACAGGATGGGTGTATTAGATTGCCCGGTTTTCCATTTATAAGAATGGAATAGGTGACTAACCTTACGCACATCATAATCCAATCAACCCATATGTCAGAGAAGCCAAGTTTCCTCAAGATGTACTGCAAGAAGTCCCAGCTAACTCGGTCAAAAGCTTTTGTAATGTCCAACTTAATAGCCATATGGGGTTCTTTGCGTCTCCTCTTCTTGAGTGAATGGAGTAGTTCATGGGCAAGAAGGACATTGTCTGTGATAGCACGTCCCGGGAGAAAAGCAGATTGATGGGGGGGAAATGACCGCAGGTAAAATGTGTTTTAGCCTATTCGCAAGCACCTTGGAGAGGATACGATATAAAACGGTGCACAAGCTAATGGGGCGGAAGTGTGTTGGCTGAGTTGGCGGGTGGATTTTGGGGATGAGACAGAGATGCGTTTGGTTGATCGCAGGGTCAAGCTGTCCAGATGTTAGGGTGTTCTGTATGAAGGTAACCACATGGGGGCCTAATCTATCCCAATGTTTTTGGTAGAAACCGGGCGTGAAGCCGTCTGGGCCCGGCGCCTTATCGGGGTTCATTTGGAAAACAGCAGTCTTCACTTCTAGGGAGGTTACTGGGGCGGTAAGCTTGGCGTTCATACATTGGGTAACAACATTCTGCAAATTGGGGAGTGGGTCCTGGATAGAAATATTGGCGGATTGGAATATGGACTTGAAATGATTTTCCAGGCAGGTTTGGATGCCCTGTGGGTCGGTGTGAGTCTGTCCCTGCGAGTCTTGGAGAAGTAGGATACGGTTTATAAATCTTCTTTGCTTTACCTTGGCATGGAAGAACTTGGAGTTTCTATCGCCATTTTGTAGCCAGGTGATACGACTCTTTACGCGCCAACGTTCCTCTTCCTTTTTTGTGAAATGGAGTAAAGCAGTTTTGATGTGAAGTATTGTTTCATTGTTTCGTGGATATCGATTGAGTTACAGGGACAGGTGTTTCTGGAGGGAGGAGATCCATCGTGCAGCATTTGGAATGACCGCAGTTTTCCATGTTTGAAGTTGTGATCGCATAGTTTGCAGCGCCGTTGGGAGATACAGGTGATCACTAGAAGTTTGTATGCCATCCCAGGTTTCATTGAAATACGCCTTTAAAGATGGGAGCTGCGACCAGTAGTTGTGGTACCTAAACATACCAGGACCACGAGGTTGTGAACGCTCCATGTCCAACATGACGGGCCTGTGGTCGGATCCGATCCAGTCCAAATTTGTGACTAAGGTGTGTTGATGTTGTGCGGACCAGGGCAGATTGCCATATACCTTGTCTAAACAGCTTTGGACCTGGTGTGTGTATAGTGTACCATGCCATGTAAATTTACTTCCTTTTGTGGTCAATTGCTTGAGCGATAGGGCTTTTAGAATCTCTTTGAAAATGCTGCAGCTCTGAACAGACCTTGACGGGCCTCCTCTCTTATGGGATGGATGGGAAATGTCGTTAAAATCGCCTAAGCATATCAGTGGTTGCTGGAACAGGGTGTTGGTGTTGGCCTCCTCGGTTAGGTGCTTCCATAAGTCTTTCCTCTGTTTTTTAATAGGATGCCCGTATAGATATACAACATAGAAGGAATAGTTACTAATAGCCACATTCATTATAGAAAGGTTTAGAGAAGGTAGGTACACAAAAGATACAGAGATATTCTTTCGCCAAAATATACCTAAGCCTCCACTAGTCCCATTTGCAGGGATAACAAAATTCATTTCAAAGCCCAGGGAGGATCCTAGTTGTTCCACATAGCTAACAGGGTTCTTAGTTTCAATAATAAACAAAAGGTCCGGCTTATTTACTTGGCATATACGCCTTAGATATCGAACTGTGAAGGGGTGCCGAAGCCCTTGACAGTTCCAATGGATAATAATCATTCCTGCTGCGGTGGCTTGAAGGAAGCCACCGATCCCATAGTCGGAGGTGAGTCAGTTCCTTTTGTCACAGAATTCCTTGGCTTCACTTGTCTTGGCGAGTTCTTCAGGGTAGCTGCTTGAGGCTTCCTCTTCTTAGTGGGTATGGTTTTCGCCACCTGCAGGCCCGAGGATGATGCTTCAGTTAGAGTCTTGGTTGGAGTCTTTGGGGTTCTGACAGACCGAACCCTTCGCTTGTACTTTCTGGCTCCTGGTGTTTCCGCCTCAATCTCTTCATCCGGGGTCTCTGAGCTGTCACTGGTGATTACCTTGGCTTTTACGCTTAGGTCATTCTGCAGAGCGGGTGGGGCATCATTATGTTCCGGTGTGAGGAAGAAGTCCTGGAGCTCCAAGGGCCAGATGGGATCATCTTCCACAGGTCCAAGTGGTGGCAGAAGAGGGAGGTTAAGCTCCGGGAAATCTTCTTCAGTGAGTGGTGGAAGCTGCTCCAGCGAGTCAATAGTGATGCCAGTGTTCACATTAGTGGTTTTGATGGGCTGTTTCTTTGCTCTGCTTTTTCTTTAAGTTGGGGGGGTACGACGGGTGGACAGAGAGGATCCTGGTACATCTGGATTTGCCTGGTTAGTTGCTGTCTGAGGTGGGAGAATGGTGGTAATAGGGGAGGGAGTAGTGTTGGTGTTAGTGAGTGGGGAGGAGGTAGGCGTGTTGGTTTGATGGTTGGTGTTGGCATTGGAGTTAGGTAGTAGGGCTGGAAGGGAACCTCGGTGAGGATGAAGCTCCCTTGACGGGTTAAAAGCAGAGATCTGGCTACTACTCTGACCCGATTCTTGATGGGGAGGGAGATGATCTGGACTTCCCCTAATTGGACCTCCTTGAGCCTGGATCCTGTGGAGTTGACATTCGTCTATTCAGGCCCGGCCCAGGGCCCAGGCAGCCAAGGCCCAGGCCTAGGGCATCACCAAAAAATTGTAATTTTAGGGGCATCAAAATATGAATCTATTTTACTATGGGTTTTTTGTCAAGATGACAAGAACTATGGGCTTTTAATAAATATGGTTTCTTTAAAAGAAAATGAAAAATATGGCCTTTGTTTTTAGTGGAGACGTGATTTCTTTTTTTTTTTGGAGACGTGATTTCTTTTTTTTTTCTTTTTGTTATATTACTTTTTTTTTTTAATATATATTACTTTTTTTTCTAATCTTCTATATATATTTGGATTAATTGAGAAAAAAACTTGTAATATCTTTTCATCTAAAGAAAATAAAGAAAAGATACTTTTTTTTCCTGAGTTAAAAAAAAACTTGTAATATCTTTTCATCTAAAGAAAATAAAGAAAAGATACTTTTTTTTCCTGAGTTAACGTGATGTTTTTTTAGTATACTATCTTCTTTTTTTTAGTTATTTTATCCCCAAAATATTTGCAAAAAAAAGACTTTTCATATTTAATTTTTTTTTACCTTTTCTTTTCTTCATGCATTTTCAGGTTTTTTAAAATAGAATTAAAAATCTAGATTATTGTTTTAATGGTTGATAATTTATATTGTATTCACATGTTACTGTTCTGATTTTTTTGTGTTTCATGATAATTTTTTCTTCTCAATAACATGAAATCAACCTTCAGGATCTGAAAATAGAAAGAAAAAAAAAGAGAAACAAGATGCGGTAAGAGATTGAATGAGTTAGCTTTGATGTTAATCGAGACAAGTATAGTAGATTGAATGAGTTAGCTTTGATGTTAATCGAGACAAGTATAGTTAAAGCTCTCAATACGTGAGTTTAATGAATGATTTCGCAACAAAAAAAATGTAAAAAGAATTATATTTCAATACTAGATTGTGTTTTTTAATAAATGCATTATAAAATAATATTATTTTTGGAAATAATTTATTTTTTTTGTCACAGTTGAAATAATTAATATTTTATTTATAATATTATAAAAACATAAAGGCATAAAAAAAAATTTTTGGCCTAGGGCATTAAAATTTGTTGGACCGGCCCTGCGTCTATTATGTGTTGAATAGACCCACAGAAAGTGCAAAAGTGTCTGAGCTTTTCGTAGATAAATTGGATCAGCACAGGTTCTGGGTTTGGTGGGAAGTGAATCCTCTTAACAAACTTCAGCTTGGAATGGATGTTGAACTTGACCTGCACATAGTAGTCGGTACCTGGATGATAGAAGGACTGCTTAGTCTTTGAGTCGATACCCTCACCAATCTTATCTCCCAAGTCCACAAGAGCCGAGTGGTGTCGGTATTCAAAAGGGACGTTCATCAGTTTTACCCAGAAGTAGATGTCCTCAAGGAAGTTGGGCTCGTGCCTGTTGGTCCAGAAATCAACCACCAGAAGGAAACCCTTGTAGAACCACGGCTGATTATTGAACACATCCATCATTCTGATCTCATTGCTGAACGTCGCCAAGATGGTCCCATCATCTTGAACCGCAGTGGCTGATTTGTCCCCCAACTTCCAGAGATCAACGAGAAACTCCTTAAGACGGTGAGCGTTTTGCGTGTGATGAAGACGGCGAACGACTAGGGTGGTTTGGGCTTGTTGAACTGCTTGACTTTGAGCTAGCTCAGAGATTGTAACTGGAGGATCGTCAGCGTCCAGGGACAGTTGAGCAATTGCCTGAGAGATGCTATCCGCCATGGTGGCTTTGCACAGGATTTGTGAGAGATTTTGGTTTGGAGTGAGACTTGTGAGTTGAAATGGCGAGGATGGTTGGGATTTAACAAGGTCAGGAGGGAAGCTAAATCGTCTAAAGCAAAGTAGGGGGGGTAGGGCATGATGAAGCGTGAGGGGGGTTGCGATTTGTGAGGGAGATAACTGGACAGGATAGGGCGGTGGAGATTGAGTATGAAATCGGAAGAGAGATTTTGAAGTAACCAAGACAAAGCTGATGATTAAGGGATAGCGAAGAGTCGAAGGAGAAGCGAAAAAAGATGATTCAAAAGGAGAAGTAGATGTTTTGTAATGAGAAAAATGTAAACAAAAAACCTTAAATTTTTCAGTTCAAAAAAAAAAAAAAACCTTAAATTTTTACTCCACGTTAACTTATATTTAAAATTTAACGCCATGTATTAAATGGCGGCTAATTTGAAAGTTCATGTTTTTAAATGGGGACAAGATAGTTCACGCATTAAACGGAGGTCGAATAAAAGTTTAAAGATTTTTTGACATTGAATATTATTCTAAAAAAAATATTAAATAAACAAAATATAATAAATTAAAATAACAATAATAAATTAAATAACAAAAAAACATAATTATTAGAATTCTAAAATTTACTGATATTTAATTTGTACGAATTTCAAAAATTAATGATTTTACAATTTTTAAATATAATTTAAAATTAAATTCAAACCTTAGTAGGAATAATAAAATTTTTGATTGTTCTAGTAATTATTTTCGTTATTAATTATATTTTGTTTAATAAATATTAAATTTTATTTACGATTTTCATAACAATATTAGAAAAAATTAAGTAACAAAAACTAACGAATATATAGATATATATATGTATATTTATATGTAAGTGATACAAAGATTTGTCATGGTATAATGGTCAAGTATTCTTCAATTTATTCTGGAAATTAGATGTTCGAATACAATTTATGGCTTTTGACATATGCATCATTTTGCATATCAGCACCACATCGTCAACACGTCATTACCATGCTGCATTTGACAGAAGATGATTATTTGCGCATTAAATTTAAAAATTCATACAAATTAGATATCATTATATTTTTATTATTCTAATAATTATATTTTGTTATTTAATTTTGTGAGACCCACATTTTTTTTTTTACAATATTAAGCCATTTTCTCTGAAAACTCTTTTAATACCTTAAAACTCACTAAAAATTCATGCAAACGTTTTTAACCCCCAAATCAATTTTATTAAATAGCTTATTCCCGTTTTTAACCCCCAAATCAATTTTATTAAATAGCTTATTCCTCAAAGTTAATGTGGTCGAAAAATCAAAACAAAATATTGTGTCTAGATATTTTTTAAAACTCCTCGAAAATCCTCCAAAAATACCGAAAACCTCTTTTGACTCTACAACCCACTAATCAGCTCATTCTAAAAATATCTATCCAGCAACTTAACTATCACAATCTCCATTAACAACCTATTAATGTCTAACCAATAACTTAACAAGTAACTAACCAACAACTTAACAAGAAACTAACAAATTTCCCTAACAATTCTAACTATACGATCAAATAACGCAAACACAGATTTCTTCAAGTCTTCTAGTCTTAATAATCCAGCAAAAATATCAAATAACATACTCTGAACTGAAACAATAAGAACACCAAAAAGAAATGCAGCAGCAATCAACTAATCAGGAATTAAAAGCAATAGCACCAAGAGTTTCAAAACCGACTACACACAACACCATGTCTAGATCGATCTCTTATCTCCAACCGTGATCCCACGTACCAGATCAAGCTACCTTTCCTTTTCTTTTATCTAACAATAAGAACACCAAAAAGAAATGCAGCAGCAATCAACTAATCAGGAATTAAAAGCAATAGCACCAAGAGTTTCAAAACCGACTACACACAACACCATGTCTAGATCGATCTCTTATCTCCAACCGTGATCCCACGTACCAGATCAAGCTACCTTTCCTTTTCTTTTATCTACATCCAGGAAGTGATGCAATCAGTATTTGATAAATACTGAGTGAGGCGATCAACCCGTCTCACAGCTATACACACAGGATTATCGAGAAAATCAACACATACAAGTATGATAGAAATCACGTATCAGCCACAGAATTATGCAATCAATCAATCACTCAAGAAAACACAACAAATCTGATTAGAGTTCACATCAAAACAAGCAAATATCTCATTCCCCGATAACCTAGATAAGCTACGGTACTGCATTCACCTTTGCCTAGAACGAATTTACCGAAACTAGTCGATTCTCTCTTCTCTCTTCTCTCAGCCAAAAAAAATACCGAAACTAGTCGATTCTCTCTTCTCTCTTCTCTCAGCCAAAAATCGCTCATTTTCTCTCTAAGCTCGACGCTAAAACAATAATAACCAAAACCCTAGGACTTTTCTAATTAACCTATTTATATTTTTTATTCTCAACCAATCAGAATTGACATAATATTATCCTAAAAATACTAAATAAAATTAACCACAAAATAACATAAAAATCACCCAATAATTCACCATAATTAAAAGATTAGACCACCAAAATCACACAATTAATCACAAAATTCGTCCCCCTTAACCACACGAATTCGAACTCAACCTAAAGACTCTACTTCAACTAGAGGCTTCACTTAGAGCATAAATGATCACAATCAGAATTGACATAATATTATCCTAAAAATACTAAATAAAATTAACCACAAAATAACATAAAAATCACCCAATAATTCACCATAATTAAAAGATTAGACCACCAAAATCACACAATTAATCACAAAATTCGTCCCCCTTAACCACACGAATTCGAACTCAACCTAAAGACTCTACTTCAACTAGAGGCTTCACTTAGAGCATAAATGATCACTCTCAAAGATTGGGTCACAAACCAAAAAATAACCGTTCAGTTATAATGTTAACCGTTGAAAATCAATTCCTAGATGTCCTAATGCTACCCTCAAAAGATGAGCACGATCCGACAACAGATGAATTCCGGATCTAACTTTGAGTTCATGCTGTTACAAATTCGCGACTACAACAGTGCGTCTCCGTAAAACAAGCATAACTCTTAGAATATTAATCCAAAACCAACTCTGCAAATTGGGGCATCTAGATGTCTCCGTAAAACAAGCATAACTCTTAGAATATTAATCCAAAACCAACTCTGCAAATTGGGGCATCTAGATCT
>CM071716.1:38153900-38170628 GCA_036630335.1 Physaria fendleri | reverse complement strand
CAATGTGCTTTAGAGCCATCCTTCTTGCACCACTTAAGCTAATGTTTTTAGATGTACTCTCTGATGAAGAAGTTCCTACCTTCAGAGCGTATTCATCCATCCTGTTGCAGTTCGATCGAAAACATGTCAGAAGTTGCAAGAGTCAGATTGAATTTGGGATGTTTAGTAGCTGAGTTATATATAAACATACTTCCCATCAAGCATGTACGTCAAAGCCAATGCAGCCATGAATCGAGCCATTTTTGAGACAGACGATGAACACAGGTGAACAAGAGCTGAAACTCCTCCTTCATCAACAATGCGGAGTGCATTACCAGGATTAAAAGCAAGATTCCATAGAGTTCCTGCTGCAGTTTCGTGTACATCCTGCAAAAAAATTTGAGGAAATTTTCTCATATAACCCTAATGGCTTCAGCTCAAAGCCACAAGACTTTAACAAAATAAAATGCTTACCTCTACTTCAGTGAGTTATATATAAACATACTTCCCATCAAGCATGTACGTCAAAGCCAATGCAGCCATGAATCGAGCCATTTTTGAGACAGACGATGAACACAGGTGAACAAGAGCTGAAACTCCTCCTTCATCAACAATGCGGAGTGCATTACCAGGATTAAAAGCAAGATTCCATAGAGTTCCTGCTGCAGTTTCGTGTACATCCTGCAAAAAAATTTGAGGAAATTTTCTCATATAACCCTAATGGCTTCAGCTCAAAGCCACAAGACTTTAACAAAATAAAATGCTTACCTCTACTTCAGACCGTGCAAGTGCAATTAGAGGTATAATCCCACCTTCCCGTTCAATCGCAATGCTGATGGAGATCAACAAGAGCAATGTCAGGATTATTATCAAGGATGAATGAAAGTAACAGTAGATTGGTAAGAAACTCTTTTAAAACTGCAGGATTATTATCAAGGATGAATGAAAGTAACAGTAGATTGGTAAGAAACTCTTTTAAAACTGCTCTGCTAACCAAAGCCACAAGTTGGTCAAAATAAAAAGTATCAGAATGTGTGATATGTTAAATCAAGATGGTCTGTCCTTATGTTGCTTCTTCATTGATCTAAAGTATCAAAAAGTATCAGAATGTGTGATATGTTAAATCAAGATGGTCTGTCCTTATGTTGCTTCTTCATTGATCTTAAATGTATCACTTGACAATTCATATACGCAACGCATAAAACTTAGACTCAGATGTTTATGGCACCTGTTTGTTTCTGACACTGATAATCCCCAAAGAGCACCAGCAGCTCTTTCTTGAAGACTTGTTGATGCATTTGAACAAGATTGCGCAAGTGCCACCTAGAATAATCAACTAAGTCACTAATTCTGCTTATATAAGTAGATGAACAATCATATTAAACAAGTTGAAACCATACCAAAGCTTCAACACCACCCGCTGCAGTGATAGCTTCTCGATTCTCATACCAAAGCTTCAACACCACCCGCTGCAGTGATAGCTTCTCGATTCTTATCATCGAATGACAAATTCCATAGAGCACCAGCAGCTTCTTGTTTAACACCTTCATGAGGCGATTTTATAAGCTGCACAAGAGCTTCTAATGCACCTGCTTCTTGTCCAATAGCGGCATTATTGTTGTTGCTATTTCCATGAGCACACATATTCGATAAAGCACGAGCAGCCTGGGAAAGAAATAAAGTTCTGACTTCAAACTTAACTCATAGAGAATTTTTGTAAATGAAGAAACAGAATTTACCTGTTCTTGCACTCCCTCACACTTGCAATCCCGAACTAACATCACAAGGGCGACAAATTTGCAATAGCCTAAGGAAATCAAAAAAGAACAATGTTAGAGTATCCTGTCAAAAAGTATTAAAATTCCAATATAAGAATGAAAAGAAAAATAACCTTTGCTGCTTCAGTTTGAAGCCCTTCTTGCCATGATTTTGAAAGTTCTAGAAGAAGACGGATCCCTCCACCTTTCGTAACTGCTTCAGCTCTTCCATAGTCTATACTGGCATTCTCATCATCAATAACAACAAAAGTTGCAATTCCAGTAGCTGACCTCTCCTGGACGTCTTCCTGGGAGCTTTGCATCAAAGTAAGCAGCAATGCAGCCCCTTGATTCAGCCAAAAACCATCCAATCCCTGAGGATTGCTCTCCGCAATTCGTAGAAGAGCGTGAGAAATAATCCACTCGATCCAACGCATTATGTCATCAAGGGCTTTATCCTTGGTTGTTTTCATCAATTCTCTCCAATAGGCAAAGATATCCTTTGGTTTCTTTGTATTATCGGCGAATATAGAAGCAAGCCCATCGAAAACATTAGTAAACAGAGAAAGTAACACTTTTCCTTCAAATCTTCTGGAGCTGAAATCCTTCTCGAGGAATTGACAATTTAAAGCACACAAAACTTTCAAGCTTCGCGACGATATCAACAACTGAGAAACTGCAGAGGGACCAATGTAAGTCCTGGAGACATCCAACCCGATTAATTTTGGAAGCTTATCCCATTTGTTTGATGCAGTTGACCAATTTATGTTTGATGTCCCAGCAACAGAGAGGTATTGAACAGATACCACTTTTCCCAGTGCCTCTTCATTGATGTTTAGACAGTCTAAGAACCCGAGATCGCTGAGCTGTGGACAATGTTTGGCTAGAGATTCAATGGCTTCAGAAGTAACATCTCTTAGCCCCGAAAGGCGAAGTTTTCTAAGCTTTGGACAACAGAAGGCTATGGCTTTAATAGCATCACTAGTGATCTTGTCACAAAAGTCTGGTCCAAGTTGGAGACTCTCAAGTGTCTCGTGACGAGCCACGATCATTGACAATGTAGCATCTGTAATCTTCCTACAATAGTCACCGCTTACTTCCAGCAGATTCCTTGCTTTGAGATGTATAATAGAATCAGCTGATTGAACTCCACGAAACCTTAAGGTTTGAAGATTAACACACCTAGAAGCAAGAGAAGCCGCCACTGAAGCATTAAACTTGTGAGCTCGAAGATCCAATGAACTCCACAGAAAAGAGGAAGCACTAAGATGTCTCCATGTCTTACAAGTGAGCTCGAAGATCCAATGAACTCCACAGAAAAGAGGAAGCACTAAGATGTCTCCATGTCTTACAAGTCGATGCCAAGCTAGCTCGATCACGATAATTCAAACAAGTAAACAACTGAAGCACTATGTCATAAGGCAGAGTAGTCCAATCAACAAAAGCATGAAGAAGCTCAGGAACTGCTAAATCCTCATTGCTAGTATCAGTATAACTTGGCAAAACAACGTCATCTTTCTCTTTTCCCCTCTCCAATTTTCTCCGTACCCTACGACTCATCATCTTGATCTAATATAATCCAACTCCCTAATAGGCAATTAATCTTTCTGCTGCTTAAAACAATCGAAACTTTTCCCTAATAGGCAATTAATCTTTCTGCTGCTTAAAACAATCGAAACTTTTTCTTTATGTATCTCTCCAATTTGAACCCTGAAACACTCTGATCACAAACTCTTTAAAAGGGCATAATCATACGAAGACACGAATCTTCAACAAAAAGTCCAAAGCTTTCGTAGAGAAGTCCCAATTTTATCAATTTAGATACTTGAATGGCTCAAAGACTTCTCAAAACCTAGTTACCATATCGGATCAACAACACATTACAACATACGATTAGACAAAAACGAAAAAACAAAAAAAACCCCGAATAGAAAAGAGCAAATGTCTGACCTTGCTTTCACAGAATTATATTGATATCAAACTCACTGAGAAGATCAATGGGGAATTTCAAAGCTGAGATAAAAAGAGAGAGAGAGAGTGGTGGTCAGAGAGAATTCAGGCGGAACTCCGAAAACTATAAGAAAGCAAAGGAGCTCGAAGATCCAATGAACTCCACAGAAAAGAGGAAGCACTAAGATGTCTCCATGTCTTACAAGTTGATGCCAAGCTAGCTCGATCACGATAATTCAAACAAGTAAACAACTGAAGCACTATGTCATAAGGCAGAGTAGTCCAATCAACAAAACCATGAAGAAGCTCAGGAACTGCTAAATCCTCATTGCTAGTATCAGTATAACTTGGCAAAACAAGGTCATCTTTCTCTTTTCCCCTCTCCAATTTTCTCCGTACCCTACGACTCATCATCTTGATCTAATATAATCCAACTCCCTAATAGGCAATTAATCTTTCTGCTGCTTAAAACAATCGAAACTTTTGCTTTATGTATCTCTCCAATTTGAAACCTGAAACACTCTGATCACAAACTCTTTAAAAGGGCATAATCATACGAAGACACGAATCTTCAACAAAAAGTCCAAAGCTTTCGTAGAGAAGTCCCAATTTTATCAATTTAGATACTTGAATGGCTCAAAGACTTCTCAAAACCTAGTTACCATATCGGATCAACAACACATTACAACATACGATTAGACAAAAACGAAAAAACAAAAAAAAACCCGAATAGAAAAGAGCAAATGTCTGACCTTGCTTTCACAGAATTATATTGATATTAAACTCACTGAGAAGATCAATGGGGAATTTCAAAGCTGAGATAAAAAGAGAGAGAGAGAGAGTGGTGGTCAGAGAGAATTCAGGCGGAACTCCGAAAACTATAAGAAAGCAAAGACCTCTCTCAGGTGAATTCCGTTAAAGTCTCAATTTATCTATCTCTCTCGTGTTCCCCTTTTTATGAGCGGCACAAAATAATAGCGAGAGATTAGAGAAGGAAGATGATGATGAAGAAAGGTAATTTGGAAAATTACGGGCGGGGGGGCTTTAAGAGAAGAGAGAAGACGATGGTCAGAGAAGAGAGAAGACGATGGTCGATGAAGAAAGGTAATTTGGAAAATTACGGGCGGGGGGGCTTTAAGAGAAGAGAGAAGACGATGGTCGAATTGCGGTTTGTTACAAAGATCAATAAACCTTAAGTTATGAAGTGTAACATATATAAGTCCAATTGCCCGATTTGTATCTCTTTTTGTTTTTTTGGTCAGGAGCCCGATTTGTATCTCGAATCTCTTTTATTCGTCTACTAAATTTATTTAATCATTTGATAACGTCATTATACTCATTTTTGGATAGACATGATTATTGATGTTTGTTTAGTAAGAAATATGAATCATCTGAATGATTTTTTGAGATGAATTTTTTGAATGAATCATTTGAATATATATATTTAAAATGGAAAAACAAACAAAGAGATAGAGAGAAATAATTATGGTTTCGTGTTTTTGGCTGTTTAATAACTTTTACCAGAAAAACTACGGTTCAGTAATTTTTTGTGGGGAAGTTACGGTTCCATAGTTTTTGTGGAGAAAATAACAGTTCTATAGTTTTTGATAGGAAAATTATGATTCCATTTTATTTGTAGAAAAATTATGGTTCGATAGTTTTTGGCGGGAAAATTATCGTTTTCATAATTTTGATGAGAAAATTATGGTTCGGTAGGTTTTGGTGGTAAAAATTACGTTTTGTTTTGATGAGAAAATTATGGTTCGGTAGGTTTTGGTGGTAAAAATTACGGTTTTGTAATTTTTGGTGAGAAAATCTACGGTTTTGTAATTTTTGGTGAGAAAATCATGGTTCGGTAGGTCTTGACGAGAAAATTACGGTTTCATAGTTTTTGGCAGGAAAATTACGGTTTCGTAATTTCTGATGAGAAAATCATGGTTCGGTAGGTTTTGACGAGAAAATTACGGTTTCATAGTTTTTGGCGGGAAAATTACGGTTTCATAATTTCTGTTGAGAAAATAATGGTTAAAATTACGGTTTCATAGTTTTTGGCAGGAAAATTACGGTTTCGTAATTTCTGATGAGAAAATCATGGTTCGGTAGGTTTTGACGAGAAAATTACGGTTTCATAGTTTTTGGCGGGAAAATTACGGTTTCATAATTTCTGTTGAGAAAATAATGGTTCGGTAGGTATTGGTGGAAAAATACGGTTGCGTAGTTTTTGGCGGGAAAATTTCGGTTTCATAATTCATGGTGATAAAATTATGGGTTGATAGATTTTGGTGGAAAAATTACGGTTTCGTAATTTATTGTGAAAAAATTATAATTCGGTAGGTTTTGGCAGGAAAACCTCAGTTCCGTATTTTTTGCGGCAATATCACAATTTCGTCTTTTTTACAAGAAAATCGTGTTTATGTTTTTTTGAAAGGAAAATATTTTGAACGAGAATATATTTACACTTTTTTTACAGAAAAGTATAGGTTTTTGTTTTATATAGGTTTTTGTTTTACGGAAAATTATGTTTCATGTTTTTACGAAAATTTGTGTTTTTGTGTTTTGGCGGGAAATTATATTTTCGTATTTTTAATATAAAATTACTTTTAGAGTAAAAAAGTTATTTTTGATCTGATATATTTATTTGATTTTTAAAATTAAATTAAAATGGATCATCTTCATCCAAATGATCCAATTTAGATCATCCAAATGAACTTTAAATTTTTAGTCTAAATTTTAACGTTCATTCAAATGATTTATAGGTTTTTGTTTTACGGAAAATTATGTTTCATGTTTTTACGAAAATTTGTGTTTTTGTGTTTTGGCGGGAAATTATATTTTCGTATTTTTAATATAAAATTACTTTTAGAGTAAAAAAGTTATTTTTGATCTGATATATTTATTTGATTTTTAAAATTAAATTAAAATGGATCATCTTCATCCAAATGATCCAATTTAGATCATCCAAATGAACTTTAAATTTTTAGTCTAAATTTTAACGTTCATTCAAATGATTCATTGAGATACATCATTCAAATGATTAATATTTTTTGCTAAACAAGCAAACCTAGTTATTTAGATGAACTATTTGAATTGATCCATACGAAATGAAGAAACAAAAAAACATGACCTAACTAGTTTTCTTTGTCAAGCTTACAGTAAATGATTACAAATAAAAAAACATCAACAAATGAGACAACCAGACCTTTTGATAGATAATGTGTGCAAGATATTTGGCGAGTCCCTTGTTCCCCAAAAATTAGATCATTTTTTTTTTGGTTAGATCTTTATTTTTCAAAAAATTAGATCAGCTTGTTCCCCAAAAATTAGATCATTTTTTTTTTGGTTAGATCTTTATTTTTCAAAAAATTAGATCAGTTTTTATAGTGCATTTTTACAAGAGCATTTTCGGTTGAAGAAGCAATAGTTGTAAGGGATACAAGGACAATTTCCTTGCCAAAATTATGGATAAGATGAATCTTTATATCACACTTTATTGGGTGTAGCTTTTGAATAGACGGTATACAAGGGAGATCACCTTTTACCCCAAATGTAGAAGTCTCAATCAAAAGATATAAATAAGATGGCCAAGAACTATGCAATCATGTTTTGAGCATTGCTTATTTAACGAAGCAATTATTATCACTTCAATGTTAAATTTTATCACATCAAAATTTCAATATTTACATTATACCTCTAGTTTGTTCATCATATGTGAGTTAATTTAAAGTCCGATCTAGTTTTCATCGTCTTTCATTACCTTGACAATAAAACACATTCTCAAACATTCTTGAGTTTTTATAGTGTTAAGAGTTAACTTAGGCCATCTTCAAATAGAACCTTCTTGTTTCCAATTTCAATAGATTTGAAACTAATTAATCTTTTTTTTTTTCTTAATCATACTTTTAAATCCTAAACCCTAGCGACCTGATCTTTGGTGGAGAGAAATAGCAGCAGTCCAAGGAGTTAACCGCTGCGGACTTGGCCGCCCCACCACAGTAGGAGAATCAGAAGCAGCTGTGGTGGCAGAGGAAGAGGAAACACGTTCGCAAGAAGGGCACATGGTAAGAGTAGTAGGAGGAGTCATGCGCATGTACAGATTTGGAGATAACTTCAATGCCCTCAGTTCCGATACTTCTTTCTGTAACCTTCGATTCTCCTCCGTCAAATTATCGCAACATTTCTTCAAATACTCACAATCTACCTCCGTTTGCTTCAACTTCGTCCTATGCCACACACAAAATTTAGTAATCCCTCATCAGAAATTTCAAAATTACAAAAAATATCTTTAAGCTTAAATTATATCCTTAGTTAATACACAAGATTTTAGCTAAACAAAAATATCTTTAACATTTTCATTTGAATCAAAAATCTTTACAACTAGCTTTTGTTTATGTCAGAAAATCTTTAAAACTAGCTAGATTTTAACTATAATGAATCTTTAAAACTAGCTAGAATTTATTTTATTATAATGATTCATTAAAACTAGCTAGATTTTATTTTGTACGCATGCATGTGTCAATTTAAGGCTGAAGTAAAAAGTGAAAAAACTCCATGTGACAGTACAGAGAGCCAGAGATCTTATTAGGATTTTCTCTGAAGACACAGGAAACTGCAAATCTCTTCTTTGGGTCATAAAAAGGACAATTATATCCCCATCATAGCAATTACTAAGGTAATCAAATGACTTATAATACCCTTAGACATAAAGATAATTACAATACCTTGCCCTTCTGTTCTGAAACCACACTTCAACTTGTCTTGTCCTTAGATTCAACTCTTTTGCTAGAGCCAGCTTTTGCTTCTGCTCCATCCGACACAATTTATAAGAATTGATAAAATCACAAAACTGCAATAATTAACTATAAGATAGATTAAATTACTAAAATAGCCACTAACTTGATTAAGAGTGCTATGTTCTTTAAAAGTCTCCTCAAGAACAAAAATTACTAAAATAGCCACTAACTTGATTAAGAGTGCTATGTTCTTTAAAAGTCTCCTCAAGAACAAGAGCTTGTTCTTTTGATAATCGGAGTTTCTTCTTTGATCCGTCGTCATTTCCACCGTCTTCATCATCACTCCCACGTGAACAAGAAGCTCTCTCATTCTCATCTCCTCCTCTCGCCGCTGCATGATCTCTCTTATTCCCACTCACACTCGAGACGGTACTGTTGGGAGACGAGACAACAGCGACTTCTTCTTCCAAGTCTACCACCGCTACTGAAGATGGAGCTCTGTTTACATCTAAACCTCTTAGAAAAGATCCGGTGCTACGCTTGATTCCTACAGTACATTAAAGGATATTTTAGATTAGAACATCTTTGTTAAATAGAACAAATAAGATCGGATCTGAAACATGGATCTGAGTATTTAGTACATATTGACTTAGAAAAATAATGAGATGAACAAAGTAATACCAAAAGATTGAAACAGATGTGTCCAAGAGTTGTGGTGAATCTGCTGATTGTGCATGTGAGGAATCGAAGATGTTGTTGTTGTTGAAGGCATAAGATTCAAACTCAGAGATGGTTCTTTTCGTTGACTATTTCCCAAGCTTAGACTCAGACCCAACCCATCATCTTTCTCACTCATTTTCTCAAAAGAAAAGTTTTTTTTTTATGGGTATGAAAGATTTTCTCGAGAATATCAATCTAGAAGAACTGGTTAAAGATGATACGAGTAGTATATATAGATAGAAAGAGAAGAGAGAAAGGGTTATGGTGTTGATTGGGGTTTCAATGATGACTTGTGTCAGAGAGAGCCTTGTTATATATACTGTTTACCTGACCCTTTCTCTTTCCTTCTACAAAAAAATCTCAGTCAATTCAAATGTTTTAGAACTACTAAACAACATTAATGTAGCAATTGTTTTGTTTTTATTTCTTAATTATTCAGCATGTAATTCATTTAGTCAACTAGTAAAATAAAAACTCAAGCTTTTTCATTAATGGTGTAGTCAATTCTAAAACGGACTAGTTGTGTTATCTCTTTGATATTTGTTTAAATTAATTTTTTTTTTTTACATTTTTACATTATTAAGGTAGCCTTTTCAATTGAGTTGAAATATACAAACATATATTATTCTGATGCAGCCATATAATATTTACACATAAAATTGTAAATAATACATTCTCATCAATTAATAATAATTCTACTTCCGTGAGAGTATTATTTGCTTTAGTGTTCTTTGCTTCCCATTTTCGTAGAATACGAACTACAGTAAGATCATAAAGATGAAGTTTATATAGTTGATCCAAAGTAAAACAAATTTTCTGAACTCATTTTTTTTGAAAACCGAAAGATGAATGAAAAGATGAATCTCAATAATCAAGTGAAAGATGAATGAAAATATTACAAATAGTTCCAATTTTAAATTATCATATTTCCAATTTTAAATTGTATTACAAATATTTGTAATCAAAGAGATAAATTGTATTACAAATATTTTCAATCTTATATTACAAATATTTCTAATTTTAACTGTAAATCTTATATTACAAATAGTTCCAATTTTAAATTGTAAATTGTAGTTATATTTCAAATTTAATTAAAATTATAATTTAACGGCCGAGATCGAAAACAGCTGACACATGGCGCAATCCAGTATATTTAACGGCCGAGATCGAAAACAGCTGACACATGGCGCAATCCAGTATTTTATCATGTTTCAAACCCTTCTTTATATAATAAGATTGATAGTCAAAATTTATAGTTATAATAATAATTTTAATTAATAAATAATATTGTCAAAATACGAACTACAGTAAGATCATAAAGACGAAGTTTATATAGTTGATCCAAAGTAAAACAAACTTCTGAATTTTTTTTGAAAACCAAAAGATGAATGAAAAGATGAATCTCAACAATCGAGTGAAAGATGAATGAAAATATTACAAATAGTTCTAATTTTAAATTATCATATTTCCAATTTTAAATTGTATTACAAATATTTTCAATCTTATATACAAATATATCTAATTTTAACTGTAAATCTTATATTACAAATAGTTCCAATTTTAAATTTTCATATTTCCAATTTTAAATTGTAAATTGTAGTTATAGTTCCAATTTAATTAAAATTATAATTTAACGGCCGAGATCGAAAACAGCTGACACATGGCGCAATCCAGTATATTTAATTTAACGGCCGAGATCGAAAACAGCTGACACATGGCGCAATCCAGTATTTTATCATGTTTCAAACCATTCTTTATATAATAAGATTGGTAGTCATAGCTGTAACTAATAATTCAAATTAATTTTTTTTTATACTCCTTCTGTTCCACAATATTTGATTTTTTCTCTCTTTCATACAAATTAAGAAACAATTATTACTTATTTAATAATTATATTAACACTTCATGAACCAATAGAATTTTTTTTCAATTTTAGATCCGTGTAATTACGCTTTTCAAGATAAAACATCAAATAATATGGAGCAACTAAAATATGCTAAAACATCAAATATTCTGGAACGGAAGTAGTAATAATTTAACACAAAATATTAGGATTTGCTCAATTTTAATATACATTTAAGTAATAATTTTTTATTTTTTTTGACAGACTCATTAAGTAATAAATATTTTGAAAATTTTGCCTACATAATATCTATACATACTCAAAATATAACTATATATAAATATTTGAATACATTGAATAATCACCAATTCATTTGGAAAATGTTAAACATTTTCTGGATTAACGAGTATAAATCTTTTGAATAATCTAAGAAAATATATTTTAAATACTAGTTGGATTAACGAGTATAAATCTTTTGAATAATCTAAGAAAATATATTTTAAATACTAGTAAATCTTTAACAGAAAAAAGTAATATTCATTATTTTAAAAATTGATCAAGACGGACACTTTTCTTTTGACAAAATTTTGTTTTAAATAATTTCACACGTGTGAGTTGGTTCAAAAATTGTAGTATAAAATTGGCGTTAACACCATTCATTATTAACACCACCCTTATGTAAACGTAAAGCCAAACATGGCTTAAATAGCTGCCAATAACGACACATACAAATTCAATAAGTTACAAAGAAGAAGTGAATTTCCAAAACGAATGTAATCACCAAATTCCAAAATACTGTGCACGTAAATAAACCAACGAAACATTAGAAATACGAGAAGAAAAAAACAACAATTACCAAACCAAAGCCAATCTAATTAGAAAAATAAAATTAACCTAAAACGCCGATTGATTTTCACATTATAAATACAACCCTAGATACACTTGACAAGCAATTGATATATTGAATACGAAGGCCGTCAATCTTTGAACAAATGACGATACCACTACGATACCACTACACAAGCAATTGATATATTGAATACGAAGGCCGTCAATCTTTGAACAAATGACGATACCACTACTAATGAAGAAATGCCCACCAACATTTGGTGGGTAATATACCGACCGAAAAGCAACAAAATATTAACCAATTGACGGTTTTGGTCGGTAATAATTCGGTTGGGACATAGTCGATTTTCTGTCGCAATTTAGCGATCAAATACCGACCAAAGTCCAAAAAAAAAAGTTTCGAGATCCGCCAGCTTATCCGTGCAAACAATCCCGAAAACTGTTGTTTTAGTTTTTTATCCGAATTTGCCGATTAGTATCATATGGATCCTATCTTTCGCCACTTGAATGAACGTGAAATCAATTACGACATCCGGGTGCTCGTGTATTCTTTTCAAATTATGAAACAAGGTTTCTTATTTCCCGTTTTTAATGTAATAATGTAGCGGTATTGTGTTTTCTATAAGTGGTTGTTCGATATATAAACGGTGTGTTATACGGATAACGTTTTCGGTTTTCGTATTAAAACATCATTCAGTTGTAACCATATATCTAATGTTCAAATTAGATACTGAAAGAATCGGCTAGCAAAGTTGGTTAATACCTTGTCATACCACTCTCAAACCATGGATCAAACCGCCATGCCACCAAATACCGACCAAAGCCCAAAAAAAAAGAAATTTGGGATATCAAGAGAATTGATTAGCAAAGTCGGTTAAAAATTTGCCATACCACCCTCCACCCACGAATCGAACCGCCGTGGAACCAATATTTTAAACTTTTTGGAGCTTTGGTGGGTATTTGGTCGGTAATTACCAACCAAATACCGACCAAAACCCAAAAATCAAAATTTCGGATACCAAAAGAATTGGCCAAATCCAAAAATATTGAAATTTCGTTTACCGGAAAAATTAACCGCTTAAACCAATAATGAACCCTAGTTTGTGCTTTTAATCCGACTTTGATGCCACCAAAGTCGGATTATAAACACAAAATCTCATCTTCCTTCCTCATTATATCACGATAGAGATCCGAAAAACGAACAAGGGATGTGACGTTTTCCGAACCACCCAAGACAAAATCCGGCTCATTCAAACCGAATCCAAAGCTCCATCTCTTATCTATGTAAGTTTTGATTGAATTTGATGATTTAATTTCATTTTTGAGATATGTTAGGTTTTAGGTTTTAGACACTTAAAATTTCATAGATTTGAAAGTTTTTTGATAGGGATTTCTTGTGTATTAGGTTTAGATAAGTGTATATACGTTGATTGTGATGTGTATAACATGAAATTTGGTGTTTGGAAATTGTTTTTTGGATCAAAACCTTGTTTATGTTAGAACACTATGAATGTTCTTGAGAAAAAAAAAATTTTGTCCCAAAATCTTGCATTTCGTGTTTTTTTTTCCCGAAAATTAGTTACAAAATAAGTGTATATATGTTGATTGTGAAGTTTATAACATGAAATTTGGTTTGAGTTTAAAAAAAACAAACATGAAATTTGGTTTTTGGAAACAAAAAAAATTGGATCAAAACCTTGACTTTGTGAAAAGAACACCTTCAATATTCTTGATCAAAAAAAATTGTCCCAAATTCATTTAATTTGTTCTTTTTTTGCGAAAAATACTTACAAAATTACAAAATCTTATTTTCTAAACATCAAATTTAGATTTTTTTCAATTATAATATCACAAAAATCCTAAATATATAAATACAAAATAATTAATTTAGAAAACTTAACATTGAATATCAAAACCACAATTAATATAATTTTCCAAAACTTTAAAACTTATTAAACACAAATTAATATTTTTCAATCAATTAAACATCTAACTTTGGATAATTAAAAGTTTTATATAAAAAATGTTAAATATAACACAAAAATCAATTGTTATACAAAAATAAAAAATTGAATTGTAAAAGTAAACCTTTTAATTTATTGACTTTTTGATAAAGAAAATTAAAATTAATCCATACCCATAAAATTATTTTCAAAATTATAACTTCATAAGTTTAAGAATATCTACAAATTTTAAATAACAAATATTACTATATAAAATTTGCTAAATTATGGTTTATACTTTATAAACTTCATAAACTTTAAACTTTTCACTTAAAACCCTGTCCACTAGGCGCATTTACTACCCACCGGACTTGGACCTCAGATATTTGAACTTCCGACAGGACGACGAGACTGCACAGATTCCGAGCCACCGGTGATTCCACTTGAGCCTATTAACAAATGAGTGTTGGAGGTAATTTCATAATAATTTATATTTAAAGTTTCTTGGTCTTAAATTTAATATCTAACAATTTCTATTTATTGTATATGAGTCGCATACGGTGAAGGATGGCAAGGGAAAGCGTTATTACGGTTTCGCGGATGTTCTCGTCCATGTTGCGATGCTATTACGGTTTCGCGGATGTTCTCGTCCATGTTGCGATGCGCGCTCGATGACTCGGGAGGCCGTGGAGGAAATGTGAGAGGAGATGCGAGAGCAGCTGCGGACAGAACTTTGGGAGGAGAACAAGGTAGAGTTGGAGACGATGAAAGTCAAGCTGACCCGCCAGATGAAAGACAACATGGCCCGGCAGATCAATGATTATTTTAGAAACCTCCACAGAATTGGTAGAGTTGGAGACGATGAAAGTCAAGCTGACCCGCCAGATGAAAGACAACATGGCCCGGCAGATCAATGATTATTTTAGAAACCTCCACAGAATTGGGGGTAATGCGGACTTTTAGATATTAGTTTCATATATTTCTTTTGTTGTATTATTTCGCTTATTAGACGTTTTCCGAATTTTATTGTAACTTTCGTTTATTTTATAAACAATATTTTTGTTTTAAATATTTAATAACGACCATTCCCATTTTTTTTAATTCACCAATTTCGACCAAATAACGACCGAAGCATTTTTATTATTAAAAAATATTCGGGGTTTAGTCGCTATAAAGACAACATGGCCCGGCAGATCAATGATTATTTTAGAAACCTCCACAGAATTGGGGGTAATGCGGACTTTTAGATATTAGTTTCATATATTTCTTTTGTTGTATTATTTCGCTTATTAGACGTTTTCCGAATTTTATTGTAACTTTCGTTTATTTTATAAACAATATTTTTGTTTTAAATATTTAATAACGACCATTCCCATTTTTTTTAATTCACCAATTTCGACCAAATAACGACCGAAGCATTTTTATTATTAAAAAATATTCGGGGTTTAGTCGCTATAGCATTTTTATTATTAAAAAATATTCGGGGTTTAGTCGCTATTTGGTCGGTAATTACCCCGAATACCAACCATCGTTTTTGGTATACGCCAATACCGACCAAATACCAACCAATACTGTTGTGGCTAAATGATCCATTTCTAGTAGTGTACCAAGCAATCGAAAGACAAAATATCTAGCCTTGCATCCAACATGTGCACTGTCTTTCAGCACACCCTTGAACAAATTATAATCGTTAATTTCAGAACCAAGGATGATACTTTAAAGGAAAGGCTGTCAAAGAAGAAGGGTTCATAAGTACCTGTCCGCTTTCGTAAGGAAAGGCTGTCAAAGAAGAAGGGTTCATAAGTACCTGTCCGCTTTCGTGAGCTAAAGAAAGCAACGGCATAACCTTGAAACAAAAACAGCGACTAAAATCTTTGTCTGGGATCTATTTAATTAAGTGGATAATCTAACCTCATAGTCAAACTCTTTAGAAGATAGACCATGAACATAATCTAGTCAAGCTAGACTAGTACCAAGAGGTATGCTAAAACTCATCTAGTTAAGCCAAGAGGTATGCTAAAACTCATCTAGTTAAGCTAGACCATGGCCGATCAGTAAATATTTCTGTCGAGATGTCACACTTATATTCTATGAGCATGCTAAAACTTTTTTTTTTTCCGAAAGAATGTTAAATTTTATTCCTAAAAAAAGCCGTTTTCAGAACAAACAAGCAAGCAACCCAGAACAAAACTTTGGGGTTACAAAGATTTAAGGTTCAAGAGACTAATACAAAACCTGCAAAAAGAAAAACAACTAGCCACACAACAAAACAGCCAAGCAATAATCTAAAACTAGATGATACCCCGCGCCATGCGTGGATTTAATTGTATCATAGATGTTAAATAATATTTGTAAGGATATACTTATAATTATTCTAAAAATAATTAAATCATAATGGCATGTTCGTAAATATAGTCTGTGAGAATGATTCTGGCGACGACACCTAAGCGTTTTTGCTTCACAAATAATATATAGGGGATTTTTTACTTTTTTTTTTTTTGTTAATAATTTTTTACTCTTGGTTGATACTGGTTACGGTCTGAACCGGATTTAGTCTGGTACACTGTAAATACTTTCTCATTCCTTTTGTTTTAGATCAAGAAATCATATTAGGGAGTTCATCCTCTTGTATCGATAACTCTCTCTCAATCGGTTTCTCCCATATTTACAATTTAAGTGGTTATTTTTTACAATAAAACTCATTTTTTAAGACCGAAAAAGTTATCTCTACTTAGAAATACTTGTAAAGATTTCTGTGAAAATTAGAAAATCGTCAGTTTAAGTTGCCATGTGAGAGAGATATTCTAAAAGAGAAATAAATTTAACATGGTTTTAACTTCTTAAAAATAAAATTAATTAAGCACACTAAAAACTGTCCCTGAACCTCAAATCAAGTTAATCAATTCATCTTCATGATGTAGATAATTTGTTCAGAGTACATTTTTTTTTTTTTTTTT
>CM071716.1:37950851-37969611 GCA_036630335.1 Physaria fendleri | reverse complement strand
CTAGTCACTCGTGAATGCATAACCAGATCAGTAATCAAAACTTGGAACAAAAAAGTACATGGAAATGGCTGATGAACAGAAGATGCTTATTGTTCTTGTTAAGGTACTTTGTGTCCCATGCATTAAGAGAAAAGCAAAAAACACAGCATACTTTTTTTTCATCATGGACAGGTAACTCTTCCAGAGACGTGGATTCTAAGTCCGACTGTTTTCGGATACTTTCATCAAGGTGATTCAAGAGTCTTGATTGAAGCTGTACACATAAATCATTAGTGTTAGCTCAATCTATCAATGCAGTATCAAACTATAATACTTGCCTAATCAGAACAGATCATTTAAGCACATTGATTTTTCTATATTCTGTATCTGTATCTGTATCTGTATCTGTATCTAAGGCAGTCGCTATCAGCAATAAATTAGCAACAAGGAAAGTGAATACAAGAAGCTGCTTTTATATTGCATAGCAAGTTATCAAATTCCATCCAGCATTGCTACTTAAGTCAAATGCTCAACTTCAAATCTCACCTCTGGGAATCTTGACATGATTTTCATGAAGTTTTCCCCAACATTCTGCAATTCAAGCAGTTTAACCAAGATGATCTTATCTTACAACAAAAATATTTAAAGAAATGAATAGAAGATGAGGCAGAACATTTACCCCACTGCCATTTTGAAATGAAAAAAGAAATGAATAGAAGATGAGGCAGAACATTTACCCCACTGCCATTTTGAAATGAAAGAAGCTCCTCATTGATATTTTCCTTGGAATCGCGCATGTAATCAACAATCAACAGTGCTATGTCTACACATATCCAATCCAATTACATCAAGTAAGGGGTGCTAAAAATATATTGCTATATCCTTAACATAAGATATGGGAAAAAGGGTCGAGAACCTTTGCTTATATCAGGTTCATCATGCTTAAACGTTTTGGAAGCACTAAGAGGATGCATCTTAGTCGCAGAGAGCTGAAACGTCGGTGGCCTTGTAACTTGCTTGTATGACCTATTACCATTGGTCGTTATCTTACACTCATGATATGCCTTAAGTCCTAAAATGCAATCCACAACCTTGGTCACCGATGCAGATTCTATAATATCCTGTGACATTAGACCTCATACATTCAGTTCATAGTTTTACAGCAGATTCAATTTATCCACTCTTAAACATTTATTACCTTTTCGAGATCAGAAGCTTCAAATCCAGGAAGCTTCAACTCGTCTACAGCTACAAGAAAATTCCGAACATTCTCAAAATATTGATAAGCCAATGGATGTTGAGGCTCTCCGTTCAAATACGAGTAATTCTCCACAACCTTACGTTAATCAAAATCAGATCCAAACTTTGGAATTATAGTAATTGAACAAAAAAAAGAGTTACCTTGAAAACAGCTCCTGGTTGAATCTTATTGATTGCATTACACAGTATCATACCATTTCTCAAGCAAGAAATAAACTCCTTCTCCGCCAGTTCTGGACTCTGTTTATATCCTATATCAAAACCCTAGAAATCAATACTGCAAAATCGACTCTAGTATAAGTACTCTTTGTCTTCAGCTTCTTTGATTCATCACTTTTAGAATGTGATCTTTATAATTTTCTCCAAGCTTTCTCTACCATTCGTTTTCTTTGTGATTCTAATTCAGATATTTGATATTTCTTGGGCTCGGATCCAAACCTAAATCCAAGAAAAAAATTGTAACGTTAAACAAGTTTGCAGCACTGTGTGAATTCAAATATCTAACGAACTAAACATATCCGTCGGATTAGCAAATCTTTCAACGGTCTAGATGATTTCTGGTTGACAAATAAGGTTAATTTTTAGTATTTCTATGACCAAAAGTATAAGTACTCTTTGTCTTCAGCTTCTTTGATTCATCACTTTTAGAATGTGATCTTTATAATTTTCTCCAAGCTTTCTCTACCATTCGTTTTCTTTGTGATTCTAATTCAGATATTTGATATTTCTTGGGCTCGGATCCAAACCTAAATCCAAGAAAAAAATTGTAACGTTAAACAAGTTTGCAGCACTGTGTGAATTCAAATATCTAACGAACTAAACATATCCGTCGGATTAGCAAATCTTTCAACGGTCTAGATGATTTCTGGTTGACAAATAAGGTTAATTTTTAGTATTTCTATGACCAAAATGGATATGATTTATGCATGGTTAATATGGTTGACCAAAAAATGGTTTTCTTTCTGATTGGATAATATCTAGTTGACCAAAATTTAAAATGGAGTCAGTATGCTTTTTTTGGACAAAAGTGGATAATGCTTTCCATAAAATGTTATGTAATAAGTGGGCCTAACAAACATATTTCTAAAATGCTTTCTGATTTGACAAAAAAAAGATTGACTAAATGTAATAATGTATGTAAAATTTAGTGGGCCTAACTATAATAGGCCTTTATGGACTAAATTAAGGCCCATGCAATAAATCAACAAATATATTTCTTACAATCTTCGTTTTGCGCGGGTCAAAAACAACAGAACACGCCGATGTGAAAATTGACTGCCCTACTTGCAAGTGATAAACTATCTTGTAAATTTGTATATAGTGGTTGACATATCTATACACCAAAACTATTATGGATACACATAAATTATGAACCGAGATATAAATATATATCGATCTAAATTTAAAATACGTAAATCCACATAAATCTAAAATATATACTCATGCAATCTAAAACTGAATACTTATTTAACCATAAAAACAGTGAACTGTTTTTATCAAAAAAAAAATATATAGTTCACTGTATATCAATACAATTTAACCACTTTAATCAAACCATAATTTTATATTATACCAAGCTTAAATTGTACTTTTCTTCTGCATCAAAAAAAATATATATATCAAAATGTGAATTTCAAGTCATAGATTTAATTTTGTTTTCAATTTAGTGTTTAATTTTCAAAATTAACACCTAGGATAGTTTTCCATATAATTTGTCTACGCGAATTTGATCTTGTTTTCAATGGAGAAAGAATTGATTTTTATCTTATTTCTGGGGAAATTGCAATTTTTTCTGGTCTGGTTTACCTTTGCCGAGCCCATGTTGCATAGAGTATGTAACTTCTGTTTGAAGCCACCAAAATTATTGTCAATATATGTTATCAGTTTCTCTCACTTTGTATGATGTGAGAAAGAACCTTATTTTTTTAATCATTGATGATAGTTGGAGATAAGAATCTCTAATGGTGGTTGATATATTTTAAGTTTTTACCACTCGATATCCCCTGTACTTACATGTAATGCTAAGTACATATTCTTCTCCTCCTAACAGGTTAGGAACAAAGTCTGTTTTACAAAATTCTCAGAGATGTCAAGTAGAACAGTGAGAAGGGTTTCACTTCAAGATATAGAACTGGTGAGTTAAAAATTTAAAGGAAGGGTGTTAAATTATTAGCAGTTGTGTACTGCAATATCAATTTTTGAAAGTTATATTTATCTGCCTTTCCTTCATACATTCACCGTCTCAGGTTCAAAACCTTATAGAACGATGCCTTCAACTTTACATGACTCAGAAAGAAGTTGTGGAAACTTTAGCGAACCGTGCTAATATCGAACCTCTGTTCACAGAACATGACTCAGAAAGAAGTTGTGGAAACTTTAGCGAACCGTGCTAATATCGAACCTCTGTTCACAGAATTAGGTAACCATTGAAGTACTTTGTTTTGCAAAGAAAAATTGTAATCAGCATCTATGAAAAAGATGTGTATTATCACCGCAGGGTTTACCAATAAATTTATGCTATTATGCTTTTATTTTTGGTTTACAGTTTGGGAGAAGCTTGAACGAGAGAATCATGAATTTTTCAAGGGGTACTATATAATGCTAATGGTAAAACACCAGATAATGGAATTCAACAAGTTGCTTGAGCAGCAGGTTCACCACATGCGTCAGACGCATCCAACTGGGGTTACTACCACCCAAAATACAAATGGTTCTTATATTCAATCAAGTAAGATCCCTTCAGAGTGGGATTCCTTTTAATTTGTGCATTTCAGTGTCTCTTTGTTAATTGTCGCATGATAATAGATTCTCAAGTCTTCTAGAAAACAATCCTCATATGCTTTGTCTTGTTTTCTGGCTTCCAGCTTCTGTTTTAGCTCTTTTGATTTTCTTTTTTTCTTGTGCACATGATTTGATTCCTTTGTAGAAGCATATCTTCAAACTCTCCATGAATTTGCTTCTAGGATGAAATGTAAAGTGTAAAACTCAATATTAGGTAATCATGGATCATGTCGGTCAGAAACGCATCTTGAATCATTATTTCCTTCCACGACATGTTGATTTGTCATGCCTTTGAGTTGCAGCTACTGACTTATGAATAGTTTTTTTCTCTCTTCATTGTGATTACCTATTATCTTCAACTGGTTGGCAATAGAGAGAATTTCTGAGTTTTAGGTAGCTAATCTATGTAATTCTTTTTTAACAGTGAATCAGAAAGAATCATGCTATGCCTCTGAGCACGCTGATCAATCTTTAAAGTCTGGTATCAACCCATGCTCGGAGAGTTGATGCTTCTCCCAATATGCTCTCATCGCAAACCACAAACATGCCCTCATCTATAAACATATCAACCCATGCTCGGAGAGTTGATGCTTGTCCCAATATGCTCTCATCGCAAACCACAAACATGCCTATGATGGAAGGAATGAATGAAGGCATGAACGGAGGAATGATAAAGTCTGAGAGTGTCTTTGCAAACCCTGCTTCATACATGTATGGTGGTGAACGGAATGCCCACGAAGGACATTCCGCAGTTGGAAATACTTTGGTGCCTAGTTTCAGCAGTGATTCGCTTCTTAATGCAGACTCTTCTACTTTTGGGTTCCTAGGTCAAATTCCTAGGAACTTCAGCCTCTCTAATTTGACAGCAGGTTTTCCCCAGAGCTCAGGTCCTTCTCCATCTCATATACTCCTTCCTCTCCCGTTCTTACGTACTAGCATGCAGATATAACCAAGTAGCTATTAGTAGTTTTTTAATACAAAAGACAGCAAGCAGCCAATGTGATCCATATATGTAACCATAAGTTTTTTTTATTGATTTCCAGATTTTCTGCAGAGCTATGATGGATCACCCTTCATGGTGCCGAGTTCTGAGAACTTCCTGAACTCCCAGGAAAGGGGAGTCTATCAAGGTGAGAGAAATTTGGGACTGTTGCACAAAAGAACGTTCTGTTATGTCTTTCTTATTTCTCTAATCAAACGTAACATAACTCAAGTACACGGTTAACATCAGAAGTGAGTAGCTAGGTAATAGGTAAGAACAATGATTATGTGCTTCAGTATCAGCTTTAGCTTATGAACGTGCAGAGCTAAAAGATCTAACATCATCATCTTTGTTATCTGAAATTATGCAGGTTTTGCTGTATTGCCCACCCCTGTGTAGGACATTTGTTACAAAAAGATTCAGCTTTTGACGTTTTCCTTGCAAAGATGAATTGGTGGAGTGTACAAAAATAAAGGGATTTTCGTTAACATTATTACTTTAGCTTGAAGTTACTTATAAGATTAAAAAGAACAATGTTCAGTGTGATTTTGTCTCTATTCTCTGTGTTTTTTATTTTATTTTACTGTTCTGGTGTCAAGAAAAGAGCTATCAGATGTGTACTAAGTAGTAGTACTGCTCTTTTGGATCTTGATCCTGCAACTAAAGAGAATCTTAACTTTGAGCTTCATAATAAAACGCTTAACCTCTTTGCTGATGTGAGCAAAGAGTTTTGACTTCTCGCCGGACCAGAGAACTAAACGGCGACATTTTGGTTGCCTTCGTGGGGAGCTGTAGAATGATTCAAGAAATTTAGACTCGTTTAGATTTTGCCACGTGTTTTGTCGCACGAAAACACTGTGTACTCTCCCGCAGGTGAATATATAGTCTTAATCCTCTAGTCTTCAGTACAATGAGGGTACGGGGAAAACAAAAAAGATCCGTGAGAGAGGAGAATTCAGGTGATGGCGGAAGATTTTTCGGTGGTTGTGTTGGCTTCTGATCTAGGTATTGACGCTCGACCCTTTTTAACGAGAAGCGATGAGGTTGATGAACAAGAGAACTGGCATGATTGTCCTCAATACCTCGGGGATGAAGATGTTTCCGATCTCGATCTTCTTCAGTTCTTCTCCTCAATACCTCGGGGATGAAGATGTTTCCGATCTCGATCTTCTTCAGTTCTTCACCCTCCAGGGCTTAGACAAATCCGGTAACCGGATTTTTCGAATCGTCGGAAAGTATTTTCCTGGTAATCACACTGAGAGTACTCGTCTATTTTCACATCATCATCTTTTAACTGAAATGGGTCTTAAAAGTATTTTGATTAATGTTTCAGGACAAAAGTTGAGTTCTTTTGATTTTGGGTTTTAAATCTTTCAGTTGTTTTTTACTGATTTCTGATTTGGCTTGGTTTGATTATTGAATTAAGATTCGGAGAAAATGTGGAACATGAACTTTTGGTTAATTTTATATGTCGTTTTGGTGTTCTTGCTTGCTTAAGATATCACTTTTATAAGCTCATGATCCGTTTAGCCTTATGATTGATGTTGCTGGTCTTGTTAATTCATCCTTCTCTGTTAACTTTTGATTTGATTCATTTTCTAATTGATTTTGGTGTGTGTGAAATGCAGCTCGTGTTGTTAGTGCAGAGCGACTCAAGAAGTATATATTCCAGAAGATAAGCAATGAATGTCCGGAGGGACCGTTTTGCTTGGTTTACATGCATAGCACAGTTCAAAAGGATGACAACTCACCAGGTATTACCATCTTAAGATGGATCTACGAGGACCTTCGACAACTCACCAGGTATTACCATCTTAAGATGGATCTACGAGGACCTTCCTTCAGAGATTAAAGACAGACTTCAAGTTGTTTATTTCATTCACCCTGGTCTTCGTTCAAGAATTGTTATTGCTACTCTTGGCCGACTTCTTCTAAGTGGAGGGTAAGCATTTTTGCACATGCATCACTGAAATAACTAATTGAAACTGAATCTGAAATTTGAAGCTTTCTTGGTCAGGGTTTTAAAGACTATATGAGTTTAATGTTTCTTTGAACTCTTTATCTATCAAAGTTGCTTGAAACAGTTGCAAAATCTATTTATTTTTTTGGAACCAAGAACTGTGTGCATCTTTTTGAATCAAGACTATACCATCTTTTTGTTAATCAATCTTTTGCGACATTGCAGACTGTACTGGAAGATCAAGTATGTGAGCAGGTTGCAGTACCTTTGGGACGATATAAAGAAAGGCGAGGTCGAAATTCCCAACTTTGTCAACGACCATGACAAAGTGCTTGAACATAGGCCATTAACGGACTATGGAATCGAACCTGATCCTTTCCAGTTAAGTGAAGTTCAGTCATCACCGTTCTCACTTAACCGCTACGAGAACAGATGGGTCCAATAGTACATTGTCTCTTTGTTAAAGCCAGAAACCTCTGTGTTATGTTTGTTGTACAGTGAAATGTAGTGTCCTAAAAAGCACTCCTGTTTCAATTCCGTTTTTGGTTGATTTTGGACGGAACGAGTTCCAATTCATATCAGTACAGTGTAATGTAATGTCCTAAGCTAGTCTATTTAAACGATTGCCCAGAATCTCATATCAGTACAGTGTAATGTAATGTCCTAAGCTAGTCTATTTAAACGATTGCCCAGAATCTCTTCCTGCAAAACAAAACAGTTTCTGTATTCTTCTGTTTGTTTTCAAGCTGATGAGTTTCCACTTCCCATAGGAATTTAGGAGCCAAGTCTTGGATCCTTGAGATTATAGATTCTTTGTCCCTCATAATGACAAAACCCTGCCAATTCACAAACACGCATCAATGCATCACCAGATCATATGCTTATTACAAGGATATGATCAAGAAAAGATTACCTGAGGGCGAACCATGCGGTCCATCTCAAGCATGATATCCTCCAGCAAACAACCTTCTCCATAGCTTTCGTAGTGAGAGAAGACATGATCAGAATGCAGCATATCGTACGTCCGCGGATATGTTGAGAAAGGCTCACACCTAAGACATGTTTGGTTTTAGTTAAGTGGTGTTGATACTTGGCAAAGAGGGTTGGAACAGGCTTACCAATCATGGAAAGCGCCATTTAAACCCCTCGCGTAAATTCCAGACAAAGTATCATTCATGGTAGCAGGTACTACGTTCGTTACCCAGACCGGATACGAGTTCATAGCTGCAGCAAACCCACCAATGTATGAGTTCATATCCATCACATTCCGCACTTTAGTCTCGTTGATATTCATTAACCGCCAATAATGATTAACTTGTTCTCTCCAGAAGATTGTGTCTGATGTATATTCATCTTCACTGATGCCTGATGAAAGTTTTGCTAATTAGGCAAGTGAATCTAACATAACATAATGCCAACTCTACAATGGATTCAGAAGAAAAAGTATACACCTATTTTTCTTAGAGTGGCCGGATACGCGGAAAGACGTTCAGCTAAAGAAGAGGGTCTCTCTTCTGTATGTCCACCGAATTGCACACAATCTCTAAGAGGAAGTTTCCATGATGGTTTCAAACTATCTTCCACATCACATAAACTTATGAGCTTTAGCTCTGCATTCTTCCTAAGACACACCTCGTTCGCTTCTTTAATCCATATCGCAGTTTGTACCTGCCGGGAAATGAGTTTCCAGCACATTGCAGAAGTTAGACTGACCAATTTATCCCAAACCATAGGGTACTCTTTATCCTTTCGGTAAGCTGGTGGTGATGAATACACGAAGTATCCATTAGGTCGAAGAAGACGATGAACTTCTTTTAAATACACGAAGTATCCATTAGGTCGAAGAAGACGATGAACTTCTTTTAGTAAGATGCCATCTGCACAATCAAGTGGAAAAATTACCATTAATATGTTTCAGTAAAATGACCAACTTCTTCAAGAAACATACCATTAGCATGCCAATCAACGCGACATCTCGAACAATGAACCATCTCAAACGATGCTGCGGGATACGGCAATTGTTTAGTGGCAACAGCTGAAATCATTGCAGCAATGCCTCTCTCCAATGCAAACTGAATCTGGTTTTCATGACCATCCTTAGGAGCAAAAGACATTGTCTGTATACCTAAAGGAAGAAGATAAGCCGCAAAACTCGCAACTCCACAGCCTACATCAAGAACTTGAACCACCCCAGCTGAACGCAAGTCACCTGTTTCATTAGTCATCATATTTCCCAACCTGAGGACACATACCAAAATCCAGGTCAGTATAATATGTTCACAGTATAAGCTTTTTGACACTATTTGATCTAAATAGATACCTCTGGATGTATTCTGCAGCTCCATGCTTAAAATGAGTACCACCACCAGGGAACCACCAAAACTGACCATGTTCAAGAACCCAATTTTGCCCACCTTTAACTAAAGCAAGATGTGAATGATTCACATTACTTCTCCATACATAGTCTCTACTAGTTGGCCAACTTATAGGTATCTTGTAATCTTTAGGTGGAGGTACTAAACAAAACAGACGTTGCTCAAGCGGTAGACAATGCCTCTCAAGCTCTTCTCTTCTAGAAAGATTCAAGCTTGGAAGCAACTGTTGAACATAAGTGGTATTGTGACAAGGGATGTATTCATTGAACTTCAATGGACACACATTGACTCCAGTTTCAGGTATAGCTAGTGGTAAGCTTCTATAAGTAAGCTTGATTAGGTTTGCAAATTTGAAAGAACCTGCACATTGTTAAACTCATCAAGACAAGAGAATCTAAATGCATGCAGAGAATTCTTTTTCAAGAATTGAAAACAGAGAAAGAGTGTGAGTGAAGAGACCAGGAGAATTTGAAGAAGCTTGAGAGATGTAAACAGGTTCGTTATTTCCAAAGAGAGAGCCAGTGTAAAATGATCCAACCATGAGAACTAGAGCCACCATTATCGTTTTCCCTGATCTCGCTGCACCTAAAATACAACCTCCTCCCATTGTTCTTTTCTCGCTCTTTCTCTTCTACTCTTAACTTCAAGAACAATGGTTTCTTCGTCTTCCTCGGGATTCGATTATACTTTACTTTTGATTTCAACTATCTATGAAGTTAGCAAAGAGCTCTGCCTCTTAGAGCTGTCACGTTCTCGCTTATTAGACGTGTCAAATTTAAAGTTTCGTTCTTTAATTTTCAAGAGATCTTTTTTTCAAAAAAGAAACTTTTTTTTATTCAATCGTTTGATAATTTACCAACTTTTTTTTTTGGAAAACGATAATTTACCATCTTAACTTCGAAATCAAAAGACCAGAAATTTACCCCATTTGTGTTGGAAAACGATAATTTACCATCTTAACTTCGAAATCAAAAGACCAGAAATTTACCCCATTTGTGGCTCCATTAAAGCTTCTTGATGTATATAATATTGGAATCTTTATCCTTTGAATTTTCCAACACAAAAGATTCTCTTTTTGTGATGTTTTATTTATTTTATTTATCCACCATATGATTATTTTATTCATGAAACCATATTTGGACCGGGTTTAGATGTATGGCTTTAATTTAGGATGAGAAGATGATTCGAAAATCAAAGTGGGTAGAGAGTGGAAATGGCTGCTGAGTGCTGAGAGAGAGAGACTGAGACCCACAAACCCTAAGACTAAGAACCTTTTTCGATTTTCACAAACACTGGAACTGATATACGTTGCAATAAGAAGAGCCACACAAAGAGTTAACTGAGTCCTATCGAAATCTATTGCTAATTTGAAGCATCCCATGGTTGGTTCTCTCTCTCCATGTTTCATACCATTTTCGGATTCGTGTATTAATATCTTAAAGGTCGAAACTTTATTGGTATTCATGTTCATCAATTAATCTTGTTTACTTACTTCGGTAATGGGTTTAGGCTAAACAGATATAAGTGTTCCTCTACTCTGTATTGGATATTTTACTTACTTCGGTAATGGGTTTAGGCTAAACAGATATAAGTGTTCCTCTACTCTGTATTGGATATAATGTCTGAAATATCGAAACTTTATGGGTATTCATGTTCATCAATCGATGTTGTTTGTTTGCTTTGATAATGGGTTGATGCTAAATAGATATGAGTGTTCCTCTGTATTGGATATCTATCTGATGTTTATCTATTGAGTTTGTCCTGTCTTAGCATCTACATTGTTTAGACTTTAGAATACTGTGAATGCTTAAAGTAGAGAACTTAGTTGCTGAGCTACTCTTGGAACGGAAACAGTTGTAAATGAAATTTCGTGAAGAGGTCTTAAAAACTCATGAAAGATGTTTTGTTATTGATTCAATCCAAGTAATTTCTTGTGATTTGACTTGTTCATTCGATTTGGATATAGGTATGAACTGGGCCCTTTTGACCAAAAAAAGGTATGAACTGTGCCAGTGCCTATTTCTGTATTAGGGACACGTTGGGCTATAGAGATTTAACTATGTCATATATGAAAGCAGAGAATGGAGCTTAACAACTTATCAAGCTTGTTTTTGTTGCAGATTTGATATTTCCTGATGCTCGTTTATGTGAAAGGGTTTCTTAAGTGCGGACCACCTGGAGTTCCATTCGTTTGTGACAAAAGAAAATCATTCTTCACTAAAACAAGGAGAGGATTTTACAATTTACCTTCGGGTCCTGGTGGTCGTGTTTATTTTAACAATAGTAAGTGTACACATCACTTTGCTTAAACTTGATTCATACTGGGGCTGATGTTCTTATTCTTCTGTGGTGTCTCTAGATCTTAGGTACTCAAGCAACTCTGTAGAAGTTGTGGAAAAAACTGCCTTTGATATGGGTTCAAAAGAAGACAAGGCAGATAATCCAGATTTATCTTCGTATGATGATGCCATGGAAGCCCTGTCGACTCTTATTTCTCGTAGGAACCGCGGGGACCGCTCGCCTACCAGAGGAATTCCTGACAAGCTTGAACGAGTTAACACATATCTTAAGGTGATTCAGCCATTTACAGTCAACATTAATTAGGTGGCGCATCCTAGTGTAAGCACAAGCTTAAACGAAATATAAAAGAAATCATAGGAAGGCTGTTGGGACGGATTTTAAATGTAGTATAACATGAGTGTTTTGGAACTTATTCTGAACCATCTGAAGTTTAGTAGATATTTTTTTCCTATAGAGCTTTCTTTGTTGAGAGATACAAGACTTATGCCATTGAGAATTTGGATTATTGCAATTCAAATCAAATTTCTTTCATGCTTTCCATAAAGAATTTTTCTTCAGATTGTGTTACATCTGCACATTGGGGAGTCTTGCTACATATTTTTGTCCATAGCAATCTTTCCTTTCGATGATACTAATTATTAGGAATTGTAACTGTTGTTAGCCCTGTCGACTCTTATTTCTCGTAGGAACCGCGGGGACCGCTCGCCTACCAGAGGAATTCCTGACAAGCTTGAACGAGTTAACACATATCTTAAGGTGATTCAGCCATTTACAGTCAACATTAATTAGGTGGCGCATCCTAGTGTAAGCACAAGCTTAAACGAAATATAAAAGAAATCATAGGAAGGCTGTTGGGACGGATTTTAAATGTAGTATAACATGAGTGTTTTGGAACTTATTCTGAACCATCTGAAGTTTAGTAGATATTTTTTTCCTATAGAGCTTTCTTTGTTGAGAGATACAAGACTTATGCCATTGAGAATTTGGATTATTGCAATTCAAATCAAATTTCTTTCATGCTTTCCATAAAGAATTTTTCTTCAGATTGTGTTACATCTGCACATTGGGGAGTCTTGCTACATATTTTTGTCCATAGCAATCTTTCCTTTCGATGATACTAATTATTAGGAATTGTAACTGTTGTTCTGGTCCTTTCGATGATACTAATTATTAGGAATTGTAACTGTTGTTCTGGTTTGAGAAATACAGATTTTGGACCTGGAGGACAAAATAAAAGAACTAAATGTTATTCATGTGGCAGGAACGAAAGGAAAGGTATGTTGTTTTTTCACTTGCCTGCTTAATGCAAATCGTAGAATTTGAGTTTTAAGTCTGTAGAAGAATGTTATCACTAGATTTTATGTGACATAATGTTGTTTCCCACTTTGAGTAAGTAGCACTTAACAAAAAATTTGACATCATCATTGGGTACCACTAATGCATGTTTGTACCCACAAGAAGCTATTTTCTGATTTCTACAAGTTTTGGAATCCCTGTGGTCAATAATTATAGTTTATGCGTTATGAAAGTATTATTCATGTATAGAATATCCAAAATAGTTACAGATTCCCTTGGGGGTTACCTTTCTGTATTTCAGGGTTCAACATGTGTCTTCTCTGAGGCAATTTTACGTAACTGTGGGTTTCGTACTGGTCTGTTTACTTCTCCTCACCTGATTGATGTGAGGGAAAGATTCCGAATAGATGGGTAAGTTCCACAATATATTGATCTGCAATATTGATGTGAGGGAAAGATTCCGAATAGATGGGTAAGTTCCACAATATATTGATCTGCAATGTCACATGATCATATAAGAGACCAATTGGGATGCTATTTTGCTTTTCCAGCTTGGATATATCTGAGGAAAAGTTTCTACAGTATTTCTGGGAATGTTGGAAGTTACTGAAGGTAAAAAACCTTGTCGATATGCAGTGCTTTTTATTCCATCTTATGATTTAATGTAGTCTTTTAAGTATTATTCATTGCTTTTATAGCAATCTCCCATTCCAAGTCTTGTTGTACTCGGTGTAGTTTCCTAGCGAACAGTGTAGATATGTAACTATGAGCTTCTTCTTTGCAGGAGAAAGCTGTAGATGGTCTTACCATGCCTCCTCTTTTCCAGTTCCTTACAGTATTGGCATTTAAGATTTTTGTTTGTGAAAAGGTATCTTATTACTTTTATCAATAATCCTTGCGCATTTCTTTGTTTTCTTGCACAAAAGATGGTTACTTAAATATTCCGTGTTAAATTGGCCATCTTCGCAATTGCATCATAGGCTACTTTTGAAATCTGTGGGCTTATTAAAGAACAAAAATTGCTAATATCAGTCTCATGATATCGCTTGTAACTTGGTGATTCCCTTTTTTCGGAGTATTACTTTCACATTTTTATGATATTACCCCTCTTATCGGCCACTTCACTGAGCTCTCATAGCATTCAAAACCTTGATGTATTTGGCTGAATTGGGATGTTTAATATTAGTGTTCTTGATAGGTTGATGTTGCTGTCATTGAATGATGTTGCTGTCATTGAAGTTGGACTTGGGGGAAAACTCGACTCGACAAACGTGGTAAGCATCTATCCTCCGAGTTTCCTGCCATATCTACTTAATGTTGGACAGTAGTCTTTATTAAAATGGAAAACGTAAATTCAGATTCAAAAACCTATTGTCTGCGGCATTGCTTCTCTCGGGATGGATCATATGGATATATTGGGTATGCCAGACTATTTATCCTCAGTCCATTAAGAAAATGTAATTCGGATCATATGGATATATTGGGTATGCCAGACTATTTATCCTCAGTCCATTAAGAAAATGTAATTCCTCGCTCACACGCTCTCAGTGACTAACTATAGCTTCTTAATGCTAATTCGACACAGGTAATACGCTAGCTGATATTGCTTTCCATAAGGCTGGGATTTTCAAGGTACAAACCTTCTCGCTTTATTAGCTACTTCCATGATGTTTTCTCTCAGAACTGCAATATTTTTGTTTTAAGAGCTCCATTGGCAGCTTCATGCTATATACTTTCTGATTCGCTCTGTTTTCTTGTATGCTAATGAAAGCCTCAAATCCCCGCCTTCACAGTACCACAACTCTCTGAAGCAATGGACGTTCTTCAGAAAACAGCTAATAACCTTGAGGTAACTAATAGTTATAGATTTATATTTTGTTTGATTATCCCAAGTACTCCCTCTGTTAGCTATTGGTATATGTTAAAAAAAAAAACCATTGTATTTGATCAAATACACATGCCTCATCAGCATGTATATTAGTGACTAGGATCAATATAACTAGGAGAAGCTTGAATATAGGAAGAGGTATAGAATGCACACCCTTAGGGTTCAGTTTGACTCTCAGTTTTGGAACTAAAGCAGTTTACTTCAAAACTTATCATTACTTTTTTGTGTGTCTGGCAAGTTATGCTGTTATAAAGAACTGAACTACAAGGAATTACTGCTGAATGCTGTTTGTCATGCATTACAGGTTCCTCTAGAAGTAGTAGAGCCTCTTGACCTTAAAAAGTTGGACGGGGTCGCCCTTGGCTTATCTGGCGATCATCAGCTTGTAAATGCAGGTCTAGCTGTTTCTCTTTCAAGATGCTGGCTTCAAAGAACCGGGAACTGGGAGAAGATATTTCCAAACGTTGGGTTTTGCTCTTGATAGTAAATCCTTTATCAAACATTAAGAACCTCTTTTGATGAATCTTGTTTGTTCTTTTGGTATTTTTTTTATTAATAGGAAAGCAAGGAAACTGAGATTCCTGTTGCATTTTATCGTGGTCTTGCAACGGCACATCTTCTTGGGAGAGCTCAAGTTGTTCATGATGTAGTTTCAGATCAGCAGGACTCGTCAGGTTCGAAGGAAACTTCATGCGGTGATCTGATCTTTTACTTAGATGGAGCTCACAGTCCAGAGAGCATGGAGGCTTGTGGTCGATGGTTCTCTTCAGCTGTCAGAGGAAACAAAAGCGTAGCTACAGCTGTCAATGGTTACAGTAGACCTGGGGAGTATGGTGGAGACTTTAATAGAGTCTCCAAACAGGTACTTAAAAGCAACAATGATCAGTGGAGTACTTTTTTCAGACAACTCTTTTACTTTCTTCCCTATTCAATCATCTGACCTGTGAAGAGTCTATATGTGTTAATAGATTCTTCTGTTCAACTGCATGGAAGTGAGAGATCCTCAACTTTTACTTCCAAAGCTCGTGTCCACTTGCGCTTCTTCAGGTAATCTGAAAACAAAATATACTCTGGTTCTACAATTGTTAATACTTACCATATTGGTCAATAAAACACTCTCAGGCACTCATTTCTCAAGAGCGCTTTTTGTCCCGAGCATGTCTACTTACAACAAGGTCATTTCGGGTGCATCGGCAATACCTTCAGATGCATACAAAAAGGATTTGAACTGGCAATTCAGACTGCAAAGACTATGGGAGAGATCAATCCAAGGAACAGGTAAGCTCAAGTAATACTTGGCTGTACCTTGTCAATGTCGCGCCTAAACTTTATCTTTTTTTCCGGTTACTAATCAGATCCTGTGCTTGACCATACACTGAAGCTCGATGGAATAGCCACCTTACCACCTCATGATTTCCTCTATGGAAATGCACCGCACTGTGGTGAACCTACAGTAACACCCGTAACCTCCAGTGCAGTAATGCCTTCACTTCCATTGACTATAAACTGGCTACGAGACTGCGTACGCCGGAATCCTTCACTGAAACTAGAGGTAAGTCAAAACTAAACTCATTATCCACTTTAAAGACAAGAATGAAATCTGAAATTTTTTTGTTTCAGACACTTGAGAAAAGAAAAGAATATCAACTTCTCTTAAAGTTTTGAGTTTCTTATGCAACAGGTTCTGGTCACAGGATCGCTGCATCTTGTTGGAGATGTGCTCAGATTGCTAAAGAGGTGATTATTATTCACCAAGCCTTACAAAGACAGGACTCCTTGAGAGTAATCTTACAGAGTCCCAATTGTTCTGTACTTTTAAAACTTTTTTCATAATAGCAAGTTGATTCTTTGGTCCATTAATCTTAAAGCCTAAGCTGTATTCTTCTTTACAGTTCAAATTTTGAATTTATAAATTTCCTCTCATGTTTCATCCAATTCCAAATTACATTCCTTTTCAAGAACAATGTCAATCAATGCCTATGATATCATCTAACATCTTTTAGTCATGTCTTGTCTGATCCTCCTTTTAGTTAAACATAACTAACTGCTTATGTTCTTTCCACATTGCCTGAATAAGGAAGCTGAGGTTGATGAAATGCTTAAGTGGGTTTTTGGCTCTAGAGAAACATGCACATTTGTGTGGAGAACTCCAGATGACCAGATACATTTCCTCTCCAAGCTCGCAGTAACACAATGGTAATAATATTCTTTACAATACCTTATTGTCAGTCTTGATTAGCCCGGTTCTAATCATTTTGAGACGTACAGCTGCATGAAACGGCAATGCGTTTCCTCCACAAGTCACTTCTCCGACGCATGAAAATGGCATGCTAGACTTGACATGTGATCTGACCTGGATCAGATGATTAGCAGAGATCTTATATTTGGTAGTAGGGTGAATATGATCTAACTAGACCTGGATCAGATGATTAGCAGAGATCTTATATTTGGTAGTAGGGTGAATATGATCTAACTAGCGGAGCAAAAGAAGACATAAACCGAATTATATCTCTTACCTGATTAAGAAAAACGATCAGTGTCTGAGAGTGGCCAACTGAGTAATGTATTTTTCTGAGGGCTTGTGTCATTATTCTTGATTGTGTATCTTTGTATCTCTCTCCTACAGGAGCATCAAGTTCACATTGAGGAGCAAGAGCAGCAACCTTTAAATTTCACTTTTTGGTTAACGGATGCAGAAAGAATAAATGATGAACATATTGAGATGAAAGGATGAGAACTCACACTGTCAACCACAATTACATCTACTGACCCGCTCTTCGTTAGCACATCGACAATACTTAGCATTTTTTCAGCAGAGTCAGGTCGTGATATCAGAAGCTCTTCAGTATTCACACCAATAGATTCTGCTAGAGAAGAATCCATGGCATTCTCGGCATCAAGATAAGCGCAATAACCTGTCACAAACAAGTCTTTTTAGGTTGGGTTCTATTGCCAAATCCCAAGGGTTCTTTTCAAATACATGTATTAAGGATGAAAGATACAAGAACAGTACCTCCAAGCTTTTGAGCTTCCTTGATGATATGAAGAGCCAGAGTTGTCTTTCCAGAAGCTTCTTTTCCGAAAACCTCAACCATTCTTCCCTACAAAAGGAACCAACAAATATCTCTTGTAAACACACATTTAGAGACCTCAAGGAGTGAAACAAAACAATTCTTTAGCGCAGATAAGCCTATACGCGACTCTAAATTAAACAACCTTTGGCAATCCTCCAACACCAAGAGCTAGATCAAGGTTAAGCGAACCAGTAGAAATCACAGACACTCTCCGTTTTCTGAAAAACCTTCCATTCTGCTACAGGCAAAAAGAAAGAGTAAGATAAGAGTAAACACGAGACATTTATTAACTCATAAGCTTGCACAAATCATTATTCTTTATGTAAGAAAGATAATTGTATTTATTGGACCAAAGAAAATAGGGGAGCTACTAATATACATGAATCATCCTAGTTTTTTCTCATCCGGAAAAGAAAAATCAAATCTTTGTTTCTTATAGTCGTCAGAAGTTGGGGCATTAGGGTAGAAACGATTCAACTTAAGCATTGTCGAGAGGCGAGATTAGCAATGAAGAGAACAAAATACGAAAGAACCTGAGGAAAGTTAGAGAAGAAACGCAAGTTCTGAATCGAACTGGTCCATGAGAGTCGACCCATTACCCGTTCTTCTCTCGGCGAGCGAATGTTCTAACAGAAGCGGCGGCTCCTCCACCTCTTTGTCGGAGCGGTTTTAACTCGATATTTGGCTAAAAGAAAATGGGGCTGAATAAGGTATATAGTCTGGGTAAACGGGTTGACCCGGTGATTGTGGTTAATTTCTCACTGCTTATTAAAAAATAAAAAAAACTAAACACGCCCGGTGGGACTCGAACCCACAATCGTTTGATTAGAAGTCAAACGCCTTATCCATTAGGCCACGGGCGCA
>CM071716.1:37940073-37950835 GCA_036630335.1 Physaria fendleri | reverse complement strand
AAATGAAAACTTATAAAAACATTTGTAGAACTTTCATAATAAAACTCTCATAATCAATTTAATTTTTTTTTTGGGAAAATCAAATTAATTTAAAATCTATATTTTCAACTCAAAATCAAAGAAGAAGAAGCAAAAACATAATTTGTTTAAACAAAAATCCACTTTATCAAGCACTTAGCCACTATAGCAAGCAAGAGTATTCAAAAATGTGAACATGATTTTAAAACAGAGAGTTATACAAGTTCATAAAAACATAAGAAGCTTATTATAAGAATAGAACTTACACCATTAGATGATCTGTCTTTTCTCCTCCTTTTGATACGATCAGAATGAGACCAAAGAGATAGTGTTGTAGTGTTTGGTTTGTATGATCAACTTCAAAAGTAACAAAAAGACACATCTTCGGCTCTCAAGATAAGTTGTAGTGAAGTGGTGACGATGCTTCTCGTTCTTTCTCTCATAGAACATGAAAAGAAATAATTTGAAGGAGAAGTAAGAGAGTGTTTGTGTAGTGAAAGCCTTTGATAGAGTGTTTGTGTAGTGAAAGCCTTTGATAAAGGAGTGTATTTATAGGCATACTTAGATATCTTTACCAATAAATATATACAGAGTTACCGATGTATATCATTATGACCAACGGTAACATTTTCATTTGATCGATGCATTACTCAACAACGGCTATATGTATGTGACCTTTGTATGATGTGATTTGACACATAGCCGTTAGATTAATATTTTACTATTAAGTAGTATTTAAGTTTCTTCATTTTTGAAAAACTTACACATACTTGACCTAATGACCTATTAAAATGTTCTCATTTGTACATATTTTAAAATGTAAATCTAAGGTTGATTGAATGTTTGCGTTTGCGTATAGGTATCTCTTCACAAAAGACTTCTCCAATAGCGTCTCCGTTCTATATTAGGCCATAAGCCCATTACTATTTGGCCCAATAACACAAACTATGACCCAACGAATGAATAAACGTTCAGTTTTTTTTTAGATTTCTTAAACCAAAACGCAAATGTTATAAGCAGAATCTTAAATTTGAGTACTCACGATTAAAAAAAAAAATAAAAAATTATTCTTTTACATATCATAAATATTTTTACTTTACTTCCAAGTTTATTTCTCCCTCACGTGGCTAAATATACCAACGAATTCCAAAAAAAAAAAAGAGTGTAAATCAAGCAAGGAATTACGAAACTTTGGTCAGTTTATGTATATTTTTATTTCTATACAATGAAGGTTTTGGAATGATTATTTAATTAATAATGGACGTAAGAACAAATAATTTTATACTAATAATTTATAAGATGGCTATACTTGTGTCAAAAAGCGTCAAAATTAATTAAAATATTAAAATTAATTAAAATATTTGATAATCCATCTAAAAGTTAAATATTAAAATAATAAAAGATGAAAAACTCTTGACCTAGGAAATTTCCCGTTACATACATATAAATATAAAAACTAGATTAGAAGTGAAACATGGAAGTAGGTAAGAAATAGAGTGATGAAGACTTGGTCTTAAAGCCTAAAGGTGTAGTGTCTTCTTCGCTATCAAGTTGGTGGTTCGCATAGAACTTAACCCGTATCCAATGATACATTCTTGAATTTTTTTTTGTCATGGCTTTATATACCTTTCCAAAATTACTGAATTAGTGATAATATAATAGTCTGTCCTTTTAATTTAATCTAATATTTTGATGTTTTGATGTGTAGAAAAAATTTTTAGTTATCTTAAAATATTATTTTATACTTGTGTAGTGGAAACATTTACTATTAAATCACATTTCATATATATAAATATAATACTATATGGTTATTTTACTGTATATTTAATTTTGTCAAATGGACATGTGAAGTTTTAAATATTAAAATGAAAGTAATAATAATTTTCAGATTCAGAATTATATAGTATTAAATCACACTTCATATATATAATATAATACTATATGGTTATTTTAATGTAATTTCATTGTTGTCAAGTAGACATGTGACATTGTTTGTATTTAAATGAAATGAAAAATAATTTTCAGATTTAGAATTATTGAAAATGATGAAACAAGAAAAGAATAGTGACAAATGTGAGTAAAATAAGCAAAGTTCAACTGTAAGAACCCATGTGATATTTGGTCCTTATACAATTATGCTTACTTTCATGCCACTGCATATTACCATGTAGTGCTATTATTTTTATTTTAATCCAATTATATAATTTTATCAATTTATTTGTGTTTTTTTCATTATTATACATCTGCAGAATTTTTATTATTGTTTAAGTTACCATGATACAATGTGTAACTTAATGTGTCATCATATATACTTGTTTCACATTCAAAGAAATCAAATTCAATTTTATTTTCTGATATTAAAAAAAAAAGCAGAGACGAGATTGAAATTTGATATGTGTTTTTAATTTATACTTAATATTATTAGAGTACTATGGTGGATAATTGTCTTGGAATGTGTTCTCACATGACATGCCAACTAAATACAGACTTTAATTAGTCAGTCAATTTACTAATTTAATTACTAATTAAAACATGAAATAGCCATTTACAAGTACACAAGGAATCAAAATTTCAAAGATTCCAAACTCTTTAAAGTTTCAGTTTAATATTTTGGTACTGTACCGACAGAAATGGATCTTTCATAAACTGAAATCTTTGTCAAGAGGTTTGTAATGTCAGTGATAGCTCCATTATCCGAGAATATTGATTAATTAAATTAACCAACTTTCAAAGTATTAATTAGTATAAACTTGCCGGAATATTTTACAAATACCATATTTAGAAAGAAAAAAAAATCACCAACAGAAATTATAGTTTTAAACTAAACTAAGTTGTTGACCATAAAAAATCACCAACAGAAATTCTAGATTTTACCAAGTAGTTACTAAAGAATGTTATTTTTGAACATGACCAAAAAAAAATTTATTAAAAAAATATAAACTAATAGAAATATTATTTGAATGTAAATATGATATGATTTGTATGACTTTATATATGAAAAAATCTATATATATATATATATTTTAAACATATATATATACCTGAATTTGTAAATAATTACTCGGAATTTAAATATACTATAGATCATTAACAATAGTATGAAATAAATTAGAAAACAAAAATGAGTCATATATGAAGATGATTATTAAAAAATTAGATAAGCATACAATGGTTGGTTAAAATACAATATGTTTAATAACTACAACGAGTCATATGAAGAAGATTATTTAAAATCTAATGACTATCTAAGTTTCTAACAGTCAACTTCAGCCGTTGGATAGTCCTTGTTTTCCAGCTTATGTGTTTCATCTTATCACCAATAAAAAACAAATCGAAATCCATTTATTTTTATACAAATTTATTACCTTTAAATTACGATTATGAATTTATAAATTTAGAAAGTCTACGAAGTGAAAATGATTAATAGACGACGTGATTAGATTATGAATTTATAAATTTAGAAAGTCTACGAAGTGAAAATGATTAATAGACGACGTGCTTAGACGTTTATGAAAGAATTGACTTTATTTTTGTATAGTTATTAAAAATTGACTATAAGAAAAACATAAAACTTTTTTTTATTTGGTACTTGTAACAAATTGGACCGTCGGTGGGATATTGAAGCATCAAACAAATGTGCGTTGTTTAGTGTTTTTGAAAATATAATCATATTTGCAGAACATATATATGTAGCTGCTGTTCAAATTTTATTGGTCCAAATATGTTACAAATCATATTTAAACTTTAAAAAGTAATATCACAACATGATTATATATACAGTTTAGTGGATTTCACAAAATTGTGACTATGTGTTACTGTATATATGGACCACACAGTATGATTTTCATGTCTTGTACTTATGTTTCGATCATTCTATTTTCCTTAGAGATCTTCGCTATCTTCTCAAACAGATGAAGACAACAACAATATGAGACATAAGCTTTTTCCTCGAGAAATGAACCAAACCTAATCACTCTACTCTTGGAATTTACTAGTGTATGTGTACATTTTTTTTATATAACCCAGTATCCGACCACTAAGCGTGAGATCGACTAGTTCACCGGACTCGCGTACTTGTTCACGTCCAAGGATTTTTATGCCTCCACTTAAGGGCCCCTTGGAACTAGTGGTCTGGGGTAGCCAGATCGCCTGTTACTGGACTACCAGGTAAACTGCTTGAATCTGAATGATGGTAGCCACCCAGGCCCAAGCCCAGACTTCCCGAGAAATCACGATTAAAGTTCGCACCGGATGGGACTCGAATCCGGATGGAGATTGCCACCCGGTCTTTACCGGTGCGCCACGATCGCTCGGGCTACGTGGTATTTGTGTTCCTTCAATAATGTTTTGTTATATAGAAAATATCAAATTTATGATTTATGGAACAAAAATTCATTTCTTTATAACATAACACGTAATGAAAATTGCCTCAAAGTCTGTAAACTATATGAAAACTAAGAGTAAAAAGTAAAAATTTGAGAGTCTGAAACAATACTCTTCAAGGACAGAGGCTTCTGGCTTTAGTAAAAAGTAAAAATTTGAGAGTCTGAAACAATACTCTTCAAGGACAGAGGCTTCTGGCTTTATATAAAATACTCTTCAAGGACAGAGGCTTCTGGCTTTATATAAAGACATTGATCTCTCTTTTGTTTCTCTCATTCACACATACACACAGTATTCTCTCTCTCTTTCTTCCGAAACACCAAAAAAAGGAAGAAACTGAACTCTCTTTTCCCCGACAATCTGAGCTTTTCAGGCAGAGAAGACAGAGATTTCATATAGAAATACTCTGTTTCTCTGTTCTGTTCTATTTCTGTTCCGTCCTTTGTTCCCTATAGCGTGTCTCACAAGAAAAACCTTTATACGGATCCAAGTGTTCTTTAAATCCCTCCTCTGTTTCTCGTGTTGGAGTAAGAAGAAATGGAGCTTGGGGATTCAACAACAACATCAATGATACCAGATTCATTCATGGGATACAGAGACGACATAACAATGCAAATGTCAATGATTATGAATCAGATTCGAGCTCCTTTGATTGTACCAGTCCTTAGACTCGGTGTTTACATCTGTTTAACAATGTCGGTGATGCTTTTCGTCCTTAGACTCGGTGTTTACATCTGTTTAACAATGTCGGTGATGCTTTTCGTCGAAAGGGTTTACATGGGAATAGTGATCTCTCTTGTTAAGCTCTTTGGTCGTAAACCAGATAAACGTTTCAAATATGAACCAATGAAAGATGATATCGAGCTTGGTAACTCTGTTTATCCTATGGTTCTTGTTCAAATCCCAATGTACAACGAACGAGAGGTCACCCAAATCAAATCAAAATTTCTCTTCTTTCTTCAATTGTTTTTGGTTATTGAATCTTTTGTTTGTTATTTGTTAATGTAGGTTTATCAATTATCTATTGGAGCTGCTTGTGGTCTCTCATGGCCTTCTGATCGAATTATAATTCAAGTTCTTGATGATTCCACTGACCCAACTATCAAAGTAAGCTCCTTTTTAAAACGGGTCTAAACAAAGATCCGATTTTTCCGACAAAGATTCGATTTTTCGACATGGGTATGAAGCATTAGAACCTTATTGATGTGTTTGGTTGTTTTTTGCAGGATCTAGTGGAGATGGAGTGTAGTAGATGGGCAAGTAAAGGAGTAAACATAAAGTATGAAATCAGAGACAACAGAAATGGGTACAAAGCTGGAGCTTTGAAAGAAGGAATGAAGAAGAGTTATGTTAAAAGCTGTGATTACGTTGCAATTTTTGACGCTGATTTTCAACCTGAACCTGATTTTCTATGGAGAACTGTTCCGTTTCTTCTCCATAACCCAAAGCTTGCTCTTGTTCAAGCTCGTTGGAAATTCGGTAAAACCTCCTTATTTTAACAATTATTCTTTTCTGAGACACATATTTTTGATTTGATCGTTTTTACCCTCTTTTCATAATTAGTAATCAATGCTTAGTTAAAAAGTTAGTCACGGGTTTTAGATTCGTTTTCCTCTCAATTACTACTCCCTTTTTTAGGCTAAGTACTTAAAAATTGTACAAATTCACGGGTTTTAGATTCGTTTTCCTCTCAATTACTACTCCCTTTTTTAGGCTAAGTACTTAAAAATTGTACAAATTTAGTGTAATTATACACATGATTTGATGTTAATCATGATCAAATCATGTGATATTTATAAGTAAAAGTTTTAGTTACATTTACTATAAGTGTCGGTGGGTGTTTTATTGTAAGGTCCCAATGTTAACCTCGGTGGGTGTTTTATTGTAAGGTCCCAATGTTAACCTAACTAGAGAATCTTGATGTGACGTATCGATTTTGTTCGTGAATAGTTATTACTTTGTGGTTCTAGCTTTATAACGTGGAACTACTTTTTTCTTCAACCATAACTAAAAGTAATTATAAATTTTGTTAAATTAATTTTTAAGAATCTAAAAGAGGCATATAATATAGGCAATATCCTTCTAAACTAATTTTTTTTATTTAATAGAAAAAATATTTTTGGGAAAATCTAAGATATATATCATCAACAAATATTATTTCATAATTTTTGGTCATTTGTATTAGGTTTATGTCAACAAGAGTTGGTGAAATTTTGGTATTAGTGTTTTGTCTTTATCTTCCAAGAAATTGATTTTCTCCAACAAAACAAATATTTCCACTCATTTTAACATAGTAATATTGATACTTTTAGTCAATTTTTATAAAATTGTCACACTTCTAGACCAAAATGAAAACATACTTTCTCTGATTTGTTTTCTTTTTTTTTACCAAAAAGTCATCGTAATATATTTTTAATCAAATTAGAGTAGAGTTTAGTGGAATTACATCACTGGCATCGTCGTCGTGTCACATAATGGAGTGCAGAGAACATGTTGGGAAGTGTATAGAGGCATGTTTTTTCTTTATAGAGGCATGTTTTTTCTTTTACTAAATAGGCCACGTGTACTAACAAGACAACTTCTATGTTTCTCTCCATGTGACCTAGTTGATGTCTTCGATCTAACTAGTCTTGTTACTTCACTATTAACCACTCAATTTTTGTTTTGTTTTTTTTCGATAAAAAAGAGTTTCAGATCCTGATACAACCAATAATTGAAACTTCAGTTTTTTTTTTTTTTGGTCGGCAACTTCAGTTTTTAATGCTTTTAAAGTAGGGAAGCTAACAAAATAAAGAGACCATCATGTGACTAAATCTAAGGAGCTGTTGATATCTATAGCTGTCTACGATTTCATAATTAAAAAACATTTATTTCAGTTTTACCAACTGATTTTAAATGTCTTTCATTAATATCCTCATTTATTATTTTGCCATACTTATATAATCTTTGATTTCTTTGCAGTAAATTCGGATGAATGTTTGATGACAAGAATGCAAGAAATGTCATTGGATTATCATTTTACAGTTGAGCAAGAAGTTGGTTCTTCTACTTACGCTTTCTTCGGTTTCAATGGTACTCTTTTATTAATTTTAAAACATATTTTTTAACTATAACATTTTGAGTTCATAGTAGTGACTGATGAATGTGTTATGCTAATTTCAGGAACTGCGGGAATATGGAGAATATCAGCATTAAACGAAGCTGGTGGCTGGAAAGATAGTCGGTGGGTGTTTTATTGTAAGGTCCCAATGTTAACCTAACTAGAGAATCTTGATGTGACGTATCGACTTTGTTCGTGAATAGTTAATATTTTGTGGTTCTAGCTTTATAACGTGGAACTACTTTTTTCTTCAACCATAACTAAAAGTAATTATAAATTTTGTTAAATTAATTTTTAAGAATCTAAAAGAGGCATATAATATAGGCAATATCCCTTCTAAACTAATTTTTTTTTATTTAATAGAAAAAAATATTTTTGGAAAAATCTAAGATATCAATCAACAAATATTATTTCATAATTTTTGGTCATTTGTATTAGGTTTATGTCAGCAAGAGTTGGTGAAATTTTGGTATTAGTGTTTTGTCTTTATCTTCCAATAAAATGATTTTCTCCAACAAAACAAATATTTCCACTCATTTTAATATAGTAATGTTAGAACTTTTAGTCAATTTTTATAAAAATGTCACACTTCTAGACCAAAATGAAAACATACTCTCTCTGATTTGTTTTCTTTTTTTTTTACCAAAAAGTCATCGTAATATATTTTTAATCAAATCAGAGAAGAGTTTTAGTGGAATTACATCACTGGCATCGTAGTCGTGTCACATAATGGAGTGCAGAGAACATGTTGGGAAGTGTATAGAGGCATGTTTTTTCTTTTACTAAATAGGCCACGTGTACTAACAAGACAACTTCTATGTATCTCTCCATGTGACCTAGTTGATGTCTTCGATCTAACTAGTCTTGTTACTTCACTCTTCACCACTCAATTTTTGTTTTGTTTTTATTCTTGATTAAAAAAGTTCCAGATCCTGATGATACCAACCAATAATTGAAACTTCAGTTTTTAATGCTTTTAAAGTAGGGAAGCTAACAAAATAAAGAGAACCATCATGTGACTAAATCTAAGGAGCTGTTTGATATCTATTTGGGACATGTTGAGCTTAGCTGTCTACGATTTCATAATTAAAAAACATTTATTTCAGTTTTACCAACTGATTTTAAATGTCTTTCATTAATATCCTCATTTATTATTTTGCCATACTTATATAATCTTTGATTTCTTTGCAGTAAATTCGGATGAATGTTTGATGACAAGAATGCAAGAAATGTCATTGGATTATCATTTTACAGTCGAACAAGAAGTTGGTTCTTCTACTTACGCTTTCTTCGGTTTCAATGGTACTCTTTTATTAATTTTAAAACATCTTTTTTAACTATAACATTTTGAATTCATAGTAGTGATTGATGAATGTGTTATGGTAATTTCAGGAACTGCGGGAATATGGAGAATATCAGCATTAAACGAAGCTGGTGGCTGGAAAGATAGTCGGTGGGTGTTTTATTGTAAGGTCCCAATGTTAACCTAACTAGAGAATCTTGATGTGACGTATCGACTTTGTTCGTGAATAGTTAATATTTTGTGGTTCTAGCTTTATAACGTGGAACTACTTTTTTCTTCAACCATAACTAAAAGTAATTATAAATTTTGTTAAATTAATTTTTAAGAATCTAAAAGAGGCATATAATATAGGCAATATCCCTTCTAAACTAATTTTTTTTTATTTAATAGAAAAAAATATTTTTGGAAAAATCTAAGATATCAATCAACAAATATTATTTCATAATTTTTGGTCATTTGTATTAGGTTTATGTCAGCAAGAGTTGGTGAAATTTTGGTATTAGTGTTTTGTCTTTATCTTCCAATAAAATGATTTTCTCCAACAAAACAAATATTTCCACTCATTTTAATATAGTAATGTTAGAACTTTTAGTCAATTTTTATAAAAATGTCACACTTCTAGACCAAAATGAAAACATACTCTCTCTGATTTGTTTTCTTTTTTTTTTACCAAAAAGTCATCGTAATATATTTTTAATCAAATCAGAGAAGAGTTTTAGTGGAATTACATCACTGGCATCGTAGTCGTGTCACATAATGGAGTGCAGAGAACATGTTGGGAAGTGTATAGAGAAATTAATTTTTAAGAATCTAAAAGAGGCATATAATATAGGCAATATCCCTTCTAAACTAATTTTTTTTTATTTAATAGAAAAAAATATTTTTGGAAAAATCTAAGATATCAATCAACAAATATTATTTCATAATTTTTGGTCATTTGTATTAGGTTTATGTCAGCAAGAGTTGGTGAAATTTTGGTATTAGTGTTTTGTCTTTATCTTCCAATAAAATGATTTTCTCCAACAAAACAAATATTTCCACTCATTTTAATATAGTAATGTTAGAACTTTTAGTCAATTTTTATAAAAATGTCACACTTCTAGACCAAAATGAAAACATACTCTCTCTGATTTGTTTTCTTTTTTTTTTACCAAAAAGTCATCGTAATATATTTTTAATCAAATCAGAGAAGAGTTTTAGTGGAATTACATCACTGGCATCGTAGTCGTGTCACATAATGGAGTGCAGAGAACATGTTGGGAAGTGTATAGAGGCATGTTTTTTCTTTTACTAAATAGGCCACGTGTACTAACAAGACAACTTCTATGTATCTCTCCATGTGACCTAGTTGATGTCTTCGATCTAACTAGTCTTGTTACTTCACTCTTCACCACTCAATTTTTGTTTTGTTTTTATTCTTGATTAAAAAAGTTCCAGATCCTGATGATACCAACCAATAATTGAAACTTCAGTTTTTAATGCTTTTAAAGTAGGGAAGCTAACAAAATAAAGAGAACCATCATGTGACTAAATCTAAGGAGCTGTTTGATATCTATTTGGGACATGTTGAGCTTAGCTGTCTACGATTTCATAATTAAAAAACATTTATTTCAGTTTTACCAACTGATTTTAAATGTCTTTCATTAATATCCTCATTTATTATTTTGCCATACTTATATAATCTTTGATTTCTTTGCAGTAAATTCGGATGAATGTTTGATGACAAGAATGCAAGAAATGTCATTGGATTATCATTTTACAGTCGAACAAGAAGTTGGTTCTTCTACTTACGCTTTCTTCGGTTTCAATGGTACTCTTTTATTAATTTTAAAACATCTTTTTTAACTATAACATTTTGAATTCATAGTAGTGATTGATGAATGTGTTATGGTAATTTCAGGAACTGCGGGAATATGGAGAATATCAGCATTAAACGAAGCTGGTGGCTGGAAAGATAG
>CM071716.1:37904058-37915000 GCA_036630335.1 Physaria fendleri | reverse complement strand
AATAAACAAACCTTATTAGCAAAGATGAAGAAAAGCTTTAATCATGGCTAAATAGATGACAACTTCATTGAAGCTAGACACTAAAACACATGGAACGAGAGGACAATTAGGAACCAAACTAATCATATTCTTCTTTCAAAGAATAATCTGTCGAATAGAGAAACAATGTTTGTGAATATATAACACATATCTCAAGGATTAATTCAAGAACCAGCAATAAAGCAACTGAAAAATCAATCTCACAAAAGCGAAAAAACAAAATTGAGAAGTTAGATGTAAGTAACAAACCGAGAGAATTGGAAAGCTTGAAGAAACCCTTTAACCTCGAGATTGGTGAGAAGAACTGTATACGAATCGTTGAGAAAGTTGCTGAAATTTGAAAGAGAAACCAGAAACAAGAGAAGCTGTAAGCCTGTAAATAGTTGTTCTAAGTTCTGACCGAAAAAGATGAAGGAGAAGTCGAGATCTATTGGTTTGGGTTGGGCCTATATTGTTAATGGGCCTAAAAGAAAGTTTTGACCGTAAAACGGTGTCGTAACATGAAAAGATTTTAGAACCTCGAACAGACCTAGAACGATCAGAAGTTCTTTCTCAAGGAGGAAAAAAAGAAGCCGAAAACTTCTGTCGGATCTGGAAGCTCTCTCTCTCTTTCCTTCGTTTCTTCTTCTCTCCCGCTAAATCCTTCTCTTTCTTATTCTTCTTCTTCAAACGTCTCTTTTTTTTTTCTGTTAATCACCAACGCTTTTCTCTGGTAAGGCTTCTGATTTCAATCACCGGCACACTTTATTATGTTAATCATCCCTTTATCGAATAATTTTGCTAATTTTGGTATGTTTGTTGTTTCAGTTCTTCGTTTCTGTATATACGAGTACTTAGCTTGATTTTTGTGTGAGCTAATTTATCATTCTTACCAGTGTTGTGTTCAAATTAGGAATTTTTTACTCTTAGTTATGCCCGAAATTAGAAGTTTATTGATTGAACCTATGATTACTTTCATTTCATCACTGTATTGCTGTCCTGTGATATATATGTAGATGGAGGTGCAGAGTCTATTGAACTTTGATTTGGATCCTGGTCCAGTTGATCAGTCTGTATTGGTGTGGGAATAATCTGTCGAATAGAGAAACAATGTTTGTGAATATATAACACATATCTCAAGGATTAATTCAAGAACCAGCAATAAAGCAACTGAAAAATCAATCTCACAAAAGCGAAAAAACAAAATTGAGAAGTTAGATGTAAGTAACAAACCGAGAGAATTGGAAAGCTTGAAGAAACCCTTTAACCTCGAGATTGGTGAGAAGAACTGTATACGAATCGTTGAGAAAGTTGCTGAAATTTGAAAGAGAAACCAGAAACAAGAGAAGCTGTAAGCCTGTAAATAGTTGTTCTAAGTTCTGACCGAAAAAGATGAAGGAGAAGTCGAGATCTATTGGTTTGGGTTGGGCCTATATTGTTAATGGGCCTAAAAGAAAGTTTTGACCGTAAAACGGTGTCGTAACATGAAAAGATTTTAGAACCTCGAACAGACCTAGAACGATCAGAAGTTCTTTCTCAAGGAGGAAAAAAAGAAGCCGAAAACTTCTGTCGGATCTGGAAGCTCTCTCTCTCTTTCCTTCGTTTCTTCTTCTCTCCCGCTAAATCCTTCTCTTTCTTATTCTTCTTCTTCAAACGTCTCTTTTTTTTTTCTGTTAATCACCAACGCTTTTCTCTGGTAAGGCTTCTGATTTCAATCACCGGCACACTTTATTATGTTAATCATCCCTTTATCGAATAATTTTGCTAATTTTGGTATGTTTGTTGTTTCAGTTCTTCGTTTCTGTATATACGAGTACTTAGCTTGATTTTTGTGTGAGCTAATTTATCATTCTTACCAGTGTTGTGTTCAAATTAGGAATTTTTTACTCTTAGTTATGCCCGAAATTAGAAGTTTATTGATTGAACCTATGATTACTTTCATTTCATCACTGTATTGCTGTCCTGTGATATATATGTAGATGGAGGTGCAGAGTCTATTGAACTTTGATTTGGATCCTGGTCCAGTTGATCAGTCTGTATTGGTGTGGCAACATGAGCAGTCTATTGAACTTTGATTTGGATCCTGGTCCAGTTGATCAGTCTGTATTGGTGTGGCAACATGAGCATAGATCAGCTGCTATATGGGAAGATGAGGTCTGTACTTAGTTATTCTTTTATCTTTTTCTTGTTTAGGTTCTGATGTTAAAGGGTTACTTAACATTCAGGTTCCTCCCCGTGAATTGACATGTCGGCACAAATTATTGGGTATGAGAGATTGGCCTCTGGACTCTCTTGTGTGTCAAAAGTTGATAGAGTTTGGGTTATATGGAGTGTACAAGGTTGCTTTTATACAGCTTGATTATGCTCTGGTAACAGCTCTAGTGGAGAGATGGAGACCTGAAACACATACTTTTCATCTTCCTGCTGGAGAGATCACAGTGACTCTACAAGATGTTAATATATTGTTGGGCCTCCGTGTGGATGGACCTGCAGTGACTGGTAGTACAAAGTACAACTGGGCTGATTTATGTGAGGACCTGCTTGGTCAGAGGCCAGGTCCCAAGGATCATGGTCCTTTACCAGATCCATTAGGCTGTAGGTAATTGATATTTATCATATACTGTTCAGTTTGTTCTTAGAAGTTTAATTTTAATTATGGCTTGCTTATCAAAGGTGGAGGGCTTCTCTGAGTCATAAAGAGAATCCTCGTGGAGGACTGGACTTTTACAGGGATCAATTTGACCAGCAGAAAGATGAGCAGGTACAAACCTGTGACGTATATGACGAGTTTAGGAAATTAGAGGAAATATCACATACCCATCTCCTAAGTTTGACGAACTAAGCATTTCGGGGTGTTAATATAATGTACAGTAATTATTGTTTTGTCACCTGCAGACTTGATCTTTCAAGAATGAAAACAGATTTTGTAAATCCACACCATAATTTATGATAGAATCACCTGACAGTGGAAGAACGAATCTCTTTAGCACTTGAATATGATATAGAATGTAGAGATGGGATATCCAAAATGGTATTGTAATACTAGTTTCCATAAGTTAGATACAGGAAAAACTTCTTTATCTTCTCATCGTCCCCTGATAATATTTTATCAAAAGATTTCTGATACTGTAAACAACTTGAAATTTTCTTTTATGATGTGGATGTAGGTCATATGGCAGCCTTACATTCCTGATCTTATAGAAAAGCTTCCTCTTATATGTCTTAGTGGTCAAAACATATGGCGTACTGTAGCACCTTTAATCTGTTTTGACGTTGTTGAGTGGCATCGTCCTGATAGGGTACTTAGACAGTTTGGTCTTCACCAAACAATTCCAGCACCTTGTGATAATGAGAAAGCTCTTCATGCCATTGACAAAAGAGGCAAATCAGAATATGACTGGTCAGCACGTCATAGTCGACATGGTCCTTTACCAGATCCATTAGGCTGTAGGTAATTGATATTTATCATATACTGTTCAGTTTGTTCGTAGAAGTTTAATTTTAATTATGGCTTGCTTATCAAAGGTGGAGGGCTTCTCTGAGTCATAAAGAGAATCCTCGTGGAGGACTGGACTTTTACAGGGATCAATTTGACCAGCAGAAAGATGAGCAGGTACAAACCTGTGACATATATGATGAGTTTAGGAAATTAGAGGAAATATCACATACCCATCTCCTAAGTTTGACGAACTAAGCATTTGGGGGTGTTAATATAATGTACAGTAATTATTGTTTGTCACCTGCGGACTTGATCTTTCAAGAATGAAAACAGATTTTGTAAATCCACACCATAATTTATATAGAATCACCTGACAGTGGAAGAACGAATCTCTTTAGCACTTGAATATGATATAGAATGTAGAGATGGGATATACAAAATGGTATTGTAATACTAGTTTCCATTAGTTAGATAGACTAACTTCTTTGTTTTCTCATAGTCCCCTGATAATATTTTATCAAAAGATTTCTGATACTGTAAACAACTTGTCCCCTGATAATATTTTATCAAAAGATTTCTGATACTGTAAACAACTTGAAATTTTCTTTTATGATGTGGATGTAGGTCATATGGCAGCCTTACATTCCTGATCTTATAGCAAAGCTTCCTCTTATATGTCTTAGTGGTCAAAACATATGGCGTACTGTAGCACCTTTAATCTGTTTTGACGTTGTTGAGTGGCATCGTCCTGATAGGGTACTTAGACAGTTTGGTCTTCACCAAACAATTCCAGCACCTTGTGATAATGAAAAAGCTCTTCATGCCATTGACAAAAGAGGCAAATCAGAATATGACTGGTCAGCACGTCATAGTCGACAAAGCTCTTCATGCCATTGACAAAAGAGGCAAATCAGAATATGACTGGTCAGCACGTCATAGTCGACATATTACATTGTGGGAGGCACGTGAGTCATCTGTTGTTCTTGGTGAGCCAGAGTATATGCCAATGGACTATAATGATCCATATATGGAGTGGTACCGCAGAATTACTAGAAGAATTATTAGTCCTATGAATGAGAGGCGCCCTGGGCAATTTCTACCCACGGGTTTTGCTTTCCAAGTGCTTGTAAGTGAACATCATGAATTCCGTGGGTTTTCATTTCAGCTTACTGAAAATCTTATGACCCAAAAAAAATTACAGGTTCAGAGAGTTGCAGCCATCCATGCTCGGTCTAAGGCTTCACTTGAGGAGGACTTACAGTTGACACAGCGAGGCAGACATTAGAAGATATCGTTGATATGTGTGCAGGCGCCCTTCAACTCAATGCGCCTTTAGGCTCGTTATCTAATGGTAGGATTTCCATAACTATCAGAATAATTTTAAGGCATTCCTTTTTTTAGTAATTTCTACTTAAAATTTAAGTGACTTAGTGGTGTATTAGATTGTAACAAAAAGAAGAAAGGAATTGATAATAGTAGATAAAATGTTCCTTACTCTGTAGATGATAAGATAAAACTTTACTTTAGGCTCGTTATCTAATGGTAGGATTTCCATAACTATCAGAATAATTTTAAGGCATTCCTTTTTTTAGTAATTTCTACTTAAAATTTAAGTGACTTAGTGGTGTATTAGATTGTAACAAAAAGAAGAAAGGAATTGATAATAGTAGATAAAATGTTCCTTACTCTGTAGATGATAAGATAAAACTTTATTTAGATCACGCCGTCATGATATATATCCAAGTGAACTACATCTGCAGATCATGTTACATGTTTATGTCTTTGACAAGTAATTCCTTTGTTATAGGATCTGTTGCTCAAGCTCCAACTCCAGAACCATTTTTGATGTTACCTCAACCTACGCCTACAATAATACCCCAACAGCAGATGTCTGGTGAAATGTCATGCTTACCTTTGAATGAAATGGGAATAGATGATAATCACTCAGCAGAACCTTTGGAAGGGATGCCACCTGTTCAGGATGTAAGGTGTGAGCAGTCTTTACCATCAGTTTCCCAGAAACCTCTTTTCTGGCCGTCAGGAGGGAAGCTTACTTTCAGTTGGATTTGTGATGTAATGTTAGGATTTGATTGGTCTTCAAGGAATCTCCCACCTTGTGAATTTTCAAGTGTTCTGCCTTTTAATGTCTTAGAAAAAGCAAGTGGATAATTGTATCCAGGAGACTGAATCTGGATCTGAATCCTTGCCGCTTGGCTCTTTGAAGGATTTATCCAAAGTGAGAAGGCGTGTTATAGATCCTCCTACCGATGGTTCAAAAAATTTGATTCCTGGTGACATTCTTTGGTCAGATCCATCTAAAGACAGTGGCCTCTTTCTTAACAAAGAGAGAGGTATCGGTTTGTTGTGGGGTCCTGATTGCACTGCAAAGTTTAAAGACAGTGGCCTCTTTCTTAACAAAGAGAGAGGTATCGGTTTGTTGTGGGGTCCTGATTGCACTGCAAAGTTCCTACAAGACAATGACCTAAAGGTTAGATTGATTAATTTCCTGAAACTAAACCGTCGGAAAGTTTGCACCTAGAACCACTGAGAATTTGTTTGGACGAATTAAATGGTTGATCATCCTATTTCTTATATTTAGGATATAATCAAACCACTTACGTTCTTTTTGTATATTTGTGAAGTATGGCTGTTACTCCATCTTCATGATGTTATTTCTTTGTATGACAGTTGATCATCAGAGGGAAGGGAGCCCCTGACGAAAGGGCAAAACGAAATGATCTTGCAACAATGAATGAAGGATATGCAGAAGACCATGAAGGGCTTATAACTTTGTTCAGTGCTCCTGATCATCCTCAGTTTCAGGTATGCTCTATCAGATATTCGTATTAGCTATCTACAACCTGTAGTAAGCTCTTAATTTTTTTGCTTGCTTGTCTTCATATTACTTTTAAATTCTGGCTGGAAGGAACTTCTCATATGTTGTAGATATTTTAACTTACTTTTGCGGGTCAACAAAAACCTGAGTACCTGTTTACTCTTATGCAGGATACAGAGGAAAGATACAACAACAAAGGAGGCTACATAATTTTACAAATGCCCGAATGTGAAGAGCTTAAATTTCAATCGTTTGAAGCAGTATCTCCGAGACCAAAGGTAGTTATAGTGTTAACTACAAGAATCCAAATATTGATATCTTGAAGCAGTATCTCCGAGACCAAAGGTAGTTATAGTGTTAACTACAAGAATCCAAATATTGATATCTCTTAGTTTATTCTTAATATGTTCTGACATCCGCAGGCTGAGGCGTTCTACGACTATAGAAGCATGATTCATTCACCCTCTAATTTAATGTATAATATTACTGATTCTGTTGATTCACCATCCTCAATCCCTGATGACAAAGATAGTTTGATATCTTCTGAAAATGTGGAGTATAAGTCCATGGATCTCTCTGAACAGATGACAGTTGATGAAAAAGATGATATTGAAAATGTGGAGTATAAGTCCATGGATCTCTCTGAACAGATGACAGTTGATGAAAAAGATGATATCGACTCCAAGTGCTCAGAAACTAGAACTGATGAAGTTACAGCTTGTGGAACTCTAGCCTCTAGTGATAAAGATATGGTTGATTCTTTAGAAAAGAATGAAAATGGTTCCAAAGAAGCTGACCAGTCCGAAACCGCAGAGATTAGTAATGATTTATCTGATACAGTTGGAAGACCAGAATCTTGCAGCAGAACAGGAGGTACATCTGAAGCTATGGGAACTGATGAGAAGCTAGAGTCTTGTACTCCTGAAGAAGCAGTATCTCCGAGACCAAAGGTAGTTATAGTGTTAACTACAAGAATCCAAATATTGATATCTTTTAGTTTATTCTTGACATGTTCTGACATCCGCAGGCTGAGGCGTTCTACGACTATAGAAGCATGATTCATTCACCCTCTAATTTAATGTATAATATTACTGATTCTGTTGATTCACCATCCTCAATCCCTGATGACAAAGATAGTTTGATATCTTCTGAAAATGTGGAGTATAAGTCCATGGATCTCTCTGAACAGATGACAGTTGATGAAAAAGATGATATTGACTCCAAGTGCTCAGAAACTAGAACCGATGAAGTTACAGCTTGTGGAACTCTAGCCTCTAGTGATAAAGATCTGGTTGATTCTTTAGAAAAGAATGAAAATGATTCCAAAGAAGCTGACCAGTCCGAAACCGCAGAGATTAGTAATGATTTATGTGATACAGTTGGAAGACTGGAATCTAGCGGCAGAACAGGAGGTACATCTGAAGCTATGGGAACTGATGAGAAGCTAGAGTCTTGTACTCCTGAAGCTATTGATCTGGAGCCAGAGCCAGCTGGTGATCTGTATGTGCCTGACTCTGGAAACTCCATAGAATCTCTGATAGAAAAAGCTGCAGACATTGAACCAATGGAAGCTGAGGAAATTGCTGGTGAGTCTGTATCCAGAATTGGAGAAGAAAATGACGTAGAAGACTTTAACATTACTAAGATTTCAGAAGAGAAAACAGAAGAAGGAAGAAAAAGCGAGTCGCTTGAGGCGTCAAATAATGTTGACGCTGGAGAGGATGCTAAACCAAGAGTAGATGAGAAGCAGTATCTCCGAGACCAAAGGTAGTTATAGTGTTAACTACAAGAATCCAAATATTGATATCTTTTAGTTTATTCTTGACATGTTCTGACATCCGCAGGCTGAGGCGTTCTACGACTATAGAAGCATGATTCATTCACCCTCTAATTTAATGTATAATATTACTGATTCTGTTGATTCACCATCCTCAATCCCTGATGACAAAGATAGTTTGATATCTTCTGAAAATGTGGAGTATAAGTCCATGGATCTCTCTGAACAGATGACAGTTGATGAAAAAGATGATATTGACTCCAAGTGCTCAGAAACTAGAACCGATGAAGTTACAGCTTGTGGAACTCTAGCCTCTAGTGATAAAGATCTGGTTGATTCTTTAGAAAAGAATGAAAATGATTCCAAAGAAGCTGACCAGTCCGAAACCGCAGAGATTAGTAATGATTTATGTGATACAGTTGGAAGACTGGAATCTAGCGGCAGAACAGGAGGTACATCTGAAGCTATGGGAACTGATGAGAAGCTAGAGCAGAACAGGAGGTACATCTGAAGCTATGGGAACTGATGAGAAGCTAGAGTCTTGTACTCCTGAAGCTATTGATCTGGAGCCAGAGCCAGCTGGTGATCTGTATGTGCCTGACTCTGGAAACTCCATAGAATCTCTGATAGAAAAAGCTGCAGACATTGAACCAATGGAAGCTGAGGAAATTGCTGGTGAGTCTGTATCCAGAATTGGAGAAGAAAATGACGTAGAAGACTTTAACATTACTAAGATTTCAGAAGAGAAAACAGAAGAAGGAAGAAAAAGCGAGTCGCTTGAGGCGTCAAATAATGTTGACGCTGGAGAGGATGCTAAACCAAGAGTAGATGATGTAGCACCACTGTTGATGCTGGAGTGGAAATAGAATTTACATATGATGAGAAACTGGATAGTGCTGAGAAGTTGGAACATTCAACCAACAAACTGAATAATTCAGAGCCCAGTGAAAATATGGATGATTCTACCCTGAAGTTGAGACATAAGACTAGCTGTGAAACTGATTCTGATCTGGGGACTGTAAACGGTGGGGTAAATGCTGACAGTACCACTTTATCCAAATGTCTAACAAGCAAGCCAGTGGTAGCTGAAGACAAGTTTACAAATATTACGAAACCTTCTCAAGACCGTGGAGAGTCTGCAGATAAGCCAGAGAAAGTAATCAAACTGGTTACTTATTCTAAACGTAAGCCATCTGACAAAAAACACATGGCTAATTCTAATACTAAGGATTCTCTTGAGAAGTCACACTCAGTTCCAAGAGATGTGGAGTCATGAAATCTCATTCCACTGATCTTCTTTCCAACTCAGGTAAATTTAGTTTTCCTTCTAAACCTATCTAGGCTTATTACAAACACCCTTAACTTCTTCACATCGGGCTCTTAGACTGTTCTGTAGTTATTGAATAATGATTTACAAGTTCTGCAACATCTCACCACTAACACACGCATCTTATTGCCATGATTTAATACAATTAACTGATCGACAAAGTTGACAATATGTATTCAGTATTCATGGCATTCGGTTTTTCTGGATTATTTGGATCGAGTTGTTCGGCATAAAAAATCATAGTCGAATTGCTTCGAATAAAAATTCAACTCGATTCGAAATTAGTTTATTTCTAAAATATCTGATTTGGTGATAACAAACCTTAGTAAATGGATGGTATTTCTCACAAAAATGAAAAAAAATCTTACTTTTAGTATTCCACAGCGGTGATATTATTAATTTCATCATTCATCTTTCACTATAAATAAATAAGTAAAGTGTCTTCAACATAACAACTGCAAAAAAAAATTCGGTTTGGTTAGATTCTGAAGATCGAACCGGATTCGAAGTTAAATTATTATCAATTTCGATCGCTTCTTCAACGCATTCTGATTTGATTTTGGTCGGATAATTTTTGGATCATTCAGGTTTGGATTATTCACTTTAATCCGAATGTCCAAGATTAATGATCCCTCCAATCCGATGATATTCTAACAATTCTAACACATGTCATGTTATGTTAACAAATATCTTCATTGAGACTCTGCAACTTAAGACGAGGTATAGATCCTAACAGTTTCTACAGAGAAGATAAGGATTTATTGGAAATGAGAATGTGATCCAAATGAGGGATCCTATGAATCCAAATGTGAATCCCAATGCAGGTATGTAGGTACTGTGATTCAACCCTTATTGCTTTGAAAATTTCTTTTGAAACTTGTTTTTACGAATGATTCTCGAGTCAAGAGTCAAGAGTCAAGAGTCAGAGTCATAATCATTTAAGACGAGGTATAGATCCCAACAGTTTCTACAGAGGAGTCAAGAGTCAAGAGTCAGAGTCATAATCATTTAAGACGAGGTATAGATCCCAACAGTTTCTACAGAGAAGACAAGGATTTATTGAAAATGAGAATGTGATCCAAATGAGGGATCCTATGAATCCAAATGTGAATTCCAATGCAGGTACGTAGGTACTGTGATTCAACCCTTATTGCTTTGAAAATTTTTTGAGACTTGTTTTTACGAACGAGAGTCAGAGTCAAAATCATTTAAGAGTCAGAATCCTCGGCTTTGTTGACATATCTTACCAAAACATAGAAAGTTAATTTATATTTCAATGATTGTGATACAAATACAATCAAATATGTTAATTTAAAAATCAGAAAAAATATCTCCTAATTTTCAAGAGTTGTTTCCCTCTCAATCTTCTTTGAAACTTCTCAAATTGCTATGTGCAAATTTTGTGTATGATTAGAATATAAATTTGAATTATTACAGTTTATTTGGAGTTCCAAAAGTAATGAAGTTTTGTTTAAGTTAAAATAAAAAATATATATATATATATATATATTAAAGGACAATCTTGAATTTGGAAAATGAAGAATA
>CM071716.1:37836384-37847625 GCA_036630335.1 Physaria fendleri | reverse complement strand
CACAGAAGAATAGAAACCCTATTTGTGTTAAATCAGTTTGCAGCCATAAACCCTATAGGAATCTCCCGAACTCTAACTAAGGAACTACTCACTCATGACAATTGGAACACAGGAAATCATTTTTGGAAGTCTGAATTTCAATTGCAAAAGAAAGTAACAAAGGTTCTCAGGAATCTCCAAAGAAACAGAGTATCAAAAACCCTAGAACAAAAGTAGAAGAACGTAGAATGAATAGTTTCTCTAAAACCTAACAATAATAGTCTTTATATATGTCTCTGGAAATAAATAGAAATCAGGGGAAAGTCTTGGTCTTCGCGTCAAAAGAAGAATGAGGGCATTAAGCTCCACGTCTTCGATTCGACCGAACAGACATATAGTTCGATCGAATTAAGCTTCTTCCGTCAAATCTCTAAGACCTTAATTCGATCGAATTGCCCTTTGGTTCGACCGTCGATGGGTGCTAAAAATGTCCCGCCAGTAACTCTTTCTTGCGGGCTTGTTTGAGATGTCGCCTACGGGCGAATTTCTCCTCAGTTCGACCAAACAAATAGCTAGTTCGGTCGACTATGCTCCGAATCTGCACAGTTCACTTCCTTTCCTCTCTTCAGCTCCATCCAGCAATGTCTTTGTCTTGGCCACGTTCTGACCTGTAAAACCACGTTCTGACCTGTAAAAGACTCCTAAAATGCACAAAAGGATATGAAATGCCTGCAAAATATAATGTTAGAATGCATAAAATCCTAGGCATATCACAACCCACACTGTCCATACCACCTATCCTTCGGGCTCCAAGCTCCTCTGCTACATGCTTTGATACAAGCTGCTGATCCAGGATCTCATCACATGTGGCCATGGAAGTGATCTTAGAGGATGCCCTCAATCTCCAATGATCATCAAATATATATATTACTGGCCATTTCTCTACTTCTGATGCCTGAGGTCAAAGACAAGTATTGAAACAAGTAATTCATAAATATGATTCCATTTTGTAGGTGATTCCAAAAACAAGTTTGATAAGCTAAGAGTGACTATGAAGAAAGGGAAAAGGCTTGTGAGTAATAGCTTAGCGATTGTTACTATAATATTAGATTGTTTAACCAAAAAGAGTTTAGAAACAGAGTCAAGTGTTTCGGTTTTGTTTGGTTAAGAAGATTGGTTCCAATTTTGAATTGTAATGTAACTCCAAGTATAGCAGTAACAAAAGACGGGAGGGGAACCTACTTGGCAATCAGTGAGGTCGTGGCTTCGGTTCTTGATTTCAAGATTCGTTATACACAATTATAGAGTACAATAAATATAATATTGTAATGTACGGAGATGAAATGATGAAGACGGTTGTTTCCGGTAACCTTAGCAGAAACGACAAGAATCGGGTGGTAGCATTTCAATCAAGATCGGATCAGTCTGTTATGTACAAATGCGCATTTGACGGATACCGAGATGCATTTTACACGCACGCCGACGAACATTTGTATTGGGATTGCAACATTGTTAGCACTGTCGATTTCGTTTGTGGTCTAGCCACCGTTGTATCTTAAAACTGCACTATTCGGCCAAGACTTCGAATCAAATCAGTGTCATGACAGCTCAAGCTGTCAGCATGCCAAACTTGAAATCGAGATTTTCAATAATAGATAGTAAGATTTATCCCAAAAAAGACGTAATGACGAATACGTATTTGGGATGGCAGTGGAAGAAAATTCAATGGTAGTGGTGGTGGTGATGAAGACGCTAATTCGTTAAAAATATTGACTTATTTTTATTGACATACGCATTTGTACATAATTCATTATTTATACTTTCTATTAAGACTAAATCCTATTGCTATTTGTGTTGGATGTTCTGAAAGATTTTACTTCGCTAGATTGATCATTTGCTGTTTGATCTCAAATTCTTATCTTACTTACGATTTGAAATGGGAAAATTGGTGGCAATTTTGATAGAAAGTATGAGGTGTATCAGCGTCTCTAATTACTCTTGATGGTGGTGGTTGATGGTCCGGTTGAGCATTGCATACATTTTGGGATGTAGTTGTTGTAGCTTTTCTCTGAATCCTGCTAACATTGCATTGTGCTTAGCCATCCAAGCTTGTTGTTGTAAGATCTTAAGTGGAACTTGTTTAGGAACTCCTTTATCAAGATTAAAATTGTTAATTGATTTGATTTGGTACAATGTATTTGGTTAAGTGTTAACCAAAGTTATATCTTCTTCTATATGAGAAGAATACACTGTATCGTCCAAAACTAAGATATTTGGTTAAGTGTTAACCAAAGTTATATCTTCTTCTATATGAGAAGAATACACTGTATCGTCCAAAACTAAGAAGTTTGTAGAAACAGAATACAGATATTTTCAGATCAGTGTTAACCAAAGTTATATCTTCTTCTATATAAGAAGAATACACTGTATCGTCCAAAACTAAGAAGATTGTAGAACAGAATAAAGATATTTTCAGACCTTTCCATTGATATTTTCTGTTTCTCTTCTTCTTCCTCAGATCAATTCTGAGAAAGCTCGGTGATGTTTTTTGTTTGTCTTCCACTTGATGATCTAAGGAAGATTGACAAAGAAGAAGAGAAAAGCAGCTCTTGCTCATGAGTTGGTGTCAGATCCCAATGCTCCCCAATACAGACGCTTGGATAAAATAGTTTCAAAGATTCAAGACCGTTCAAAACAAAGGCTTCAAATTCTAAGTCCAAGATAGAGATCACTCTTATCTTGAGAGGGGGTATTAGGATTCAAAATTACATTTGGTTTAGTTGGTACAATTGGTTAGATTTGGTTCAATTGTATCTTCTTCTATATAAAGAAGAAAATGATGTATCGTCATTTTAAAAAGAAGAAAAGATAAAAACAGATTTTAGAGATTCATGCTTCTTCTTCTTCCTCAGATCAAATCTGAGTTTCTGTTAATTTTGTCTAGACGACAATATATGAAACAAACAAACAAATCAGTCTGACTCGGAACATGCAAACAGACACTAACACTAAATAAAATACAAAATGGTTATTAATTTTGAATATAAAATTCCTTAGATAGAAAATAGGAAGAAGAAAAAAGCATAAGCTTCTATGAAATTTTGAAATAATTGAAATTTTCGGGTTACAAGTCGAATCAATGACCTATAACATGGTGGCTTTTCGAACAAAAAATTGAAATTTTGAAATAATTGGAATTTTGGGGTTACAAGTCGAATCAATGACCTATAATACACGTTTTGGTGGCTTTTCGAACAAAAAAATGAAATTTTGAAATAATTGAAATTTTGGGTTTACAAGTCGAATCAATGACCTATAACACACGTTTTGGTGGATTTCCGAAAAAAAATTTGAAAATTTGAAATAATTGAAATTTTGGGGTTACAAGTCGAATCAATGACCTATAACACACGTTTTGGTGGCTTTCGAACAAAAAGTTGAAATTTTGAAATAATTGAAATTTTGGGATTACTAGTCGAATCAATGACCTATAACACACGTTTTGATGGCTTTTCGAACAAAAAATTGAAATTTTGAAATTAGAAACAGAATACAGATATTTTCAGATCATTTCCATTGATATTTTTCTGTTACTCTTCTTCTTCCTTATATCAATTCTGAGTAAACTAATATCCTTTGTTGTTCTCCATGTTATCTTGTTCAATTCTTCTTATTTTTGCTCGATTTGCTCTTTCGAAAGTTTCGAGTTGATTGATTGATACTTTAATTAATTGAGCTGAAGGGTTGCTTCTCCTTTCATATAGCTGAAAGATAAAGCTAGAGAAAGCGTAAATAAAACGAATCTTGCTTTAATTCTCACTGATGGGACAGCTCGCACCTGTTGTCTCATACTTTGGGTGGTTTGCTTTCCGTCTGTTGCCGAAACTGGTGGCCAGTCTCCAACCGTAACTATGTTTCTTTGGGATGTGCCAAAGTGTTTTAAAAATCCTCACAAAAAATTCTTTTAATCTTGGAAAGATCATATTTGATCAAGTGGTTGTTATAGCTGCATATCTAGATTCTGGTCCAGTTGACAAGAAAAGTATTGGAGTATTGAAGTGTGACCGGTTTTGATTATTGTATTGGTTATTTCATATTTCACTAAACCAAGTTTATTGGTTTAGTATAAGTACTTTAGTTCTGTTATTTTGAAAATTAAGAAGTTGAATTGAGACGTTAGAGATAGGAGCGTTTTGTGTATTAGGGTTCATGAGGATTTCTCCTCATTGATCTCTTGTAAACAACAATGATCGTTTTGATCCCTTATCAATAAATTCGTGTTCTTCTACTAAAAGATCCTCCAATTTCCTTGTTTGATTTACAAAGTTCTGGAGTTTCAAAAAGCCATTATGTTCGAGGATTAGCTCCTCTGCCTAAAGAATATAAGATGCCCATAAGACTTGGCCTAAATGAGGGTGCTCCTTCTTCTCAGCCCAAAAATCTCTGAGGGCTGATCTTAATGACAACATTGTTTTTTATTTTTGTTTTGGTGTATATAAAGTCATGGTGACATGGTCTATTATCTAATACAAAATTACAAATGACAAAATTGTGGGACAAGATAGATGGATTTTGATAGATCCGGCCCATTATATTAGTAGCCCATAAGTAAACAAGACCGTTGGTGAACACAAAGACTCGATGAAATATCTTGTTTCTTCTGTTTTTGTCGGATGTACTTTTACATCAGTCATCAGATACACTATATTTAGCCCTGCAAATATATGACAAGTCAGAGGACAAAAAATCAGAAGAATACTCTATTTCTCCTTATTCCTCTAAAAAGTTGCTATTTAGATCAAAATTAATTTTTAAAAAGAATAGTAGAATTTATAATTTTAGAAGAATATGTAAGTTTTCCTCCAGAATTTATTACTCCACTAATAAGGAAAGGAATAGCTAGTGGAACAACATTATATTTTTTTTTAAAAAAAAAAATTCATTAAAAACGAAAATACTTAAAAATATAATTATAAGTAACTATAAATAATTATATATTTAATTAATTCGATTAATTCAAAAAATTCTTAAAATTGTTATATATTTATCCGATTTAATATATTTAAATTTCAAAATTTGTATGTTTGCCGGAAAAATAACAGTTAATACTTATCAAAAATTTTACTACATAAATAGCAATTTTTATTTAAATATTTATTTTGAAAATTAATGCATTTGATATTTATCTAATATAATATATATATATTTTTTAAAGAATCCACTAAATATGTGTTTTTTATTATGATTATTTATTTCATTATATAAAACTGTTTTTAGATTTATGGACCGCAAATCGACGTAAAGCTGGAAAAATAACAGTTAATACTTTTCAAAAGTTTTACTACATAAATAGCAATTTTTATTTAAATATTTATTTTGAAAATTAATGTATTTGATATTTTATCTAGTATAATAGATATTTTTATAAACAATCCACAAAATATGTGATTTTATTATGATTATTTAATTTTATTATATAAAACTGTTTTTAGATTTATGGACTGCAAAACAACGTAAGACTCACCGCCATTTGCCGGAAAAATAACAGTTAATACTTATCAAAAATTTTACTACATAAATAGCAATTTTTATTTAAATATTTATTTTGAAAATTAATGCATTTGATATTTATCTAATATAATATATATATATTTTTTAAAGAATCCACTAAATATGTGTTTTTTATTATGATTATTTATTTCATTATATAAAACTGTTTTTAGATTTATGGACCGCAAATCGACGTAAAGCTGGAAAAATAACAGTTAATACTTTTCAAAAGTTTTACTACATAAATAGCAATTTTTATTTAAATATTTATTTTGAAAATTAATGTATTTGATATTTTATCTAGTATAATAGATATTTTTATAAACAATCCACAAAATATGTGATTTTATTATGATTATTTAATTTTATTATATAAAACTGTTTTTAGATTTATGGACTGCAAAACAACGTAAGACTCACCGCCATCATTAGATTTTTTTTGGTTGTTTTATTTACAATAAATATTTTTATATTTTTAATAATCTTTTTATTTAAATTTGATATATATATATATATCTATTATTTCATTTTCTTCTAAATATTCACCATTTGATTTTTATATATATTTCGCTACAATTATTCCTCTCAGTCAGTTTATTCCTCTTTCAACTGTTCTTCCACTCTGTTTTTCCTCTGATTCCGCTTATTCCACTTGTGAGCAACCATTTGGGGCTTAAATTGACTGATATTATTTGTGCGTCCACTGTAACAAAATGTAGCCTTTGTAACTTTTTCTCATGTTTTCTTCATTTTGGGTGCCAAACTATGTTTATAATTTTAGGGAAAATGATCTACATTCCCTTCCACTTTGAGACATCGTATTAGATAGTTCATATTTTAAATTAGCAATCCAATACCCATCATATGAAAATTGAATATCTGTTTATATGCACAATATTGTTTTGTCGATCAGGTGAAAATTACAGACTTAGAACCCTCTATTTAAAGTTGTAAACCTATATATCACCAAATTAATTTCTTAATTCGGACTACTAGTTCTTAAACCTTGTTCAAAACCCATACCGATGGAAAATCAGATTCAAAACTTCAATACGGTGGGTATTTGGATTGCCAATTCAAAATGAGAGCTTTCTGATACAATGTCTCAAAATTGGTGAAGATCTGGATCATTGTCCCATAATTTTGGGAGTATAATACCTAGGCACAATATTGTTTTGTCGACTAAATAATTTTAATAAAAATTATGGGCTGACTTTATACTTCCACCTATGCTATTCAGTTTCAAATCAGATCCTCCTGCACTTTTGATCTCTTCACCGTACTACATAGACAATATTTATACTCATTTTACTACATTTTAATCAAATCTAGTTAACTATAAAAAGATCATATTTTTAAAATAGATTTTAACGCTAATTTATCCAAATCCTGACCGGTTTTCTATTCAATTTTAACGCTAGTTTATTCAAATCCTAAAATTATTGTTTTGGGTTTTCTATTCAATTTTAACGCTAGTTTATTCAAATCCTAAAATTATTGTTTTGTTTTACAAAAAAACAAAACAAAAAAGGTTTGCTAATAGTATTCAGCTACTATTTTATTTATTCTAATAAATGATGTATTGAGTATTGATATCTGACCTGTACAATTTTAGATCTGTCTTGTTAACAGATTTATTATACATTACATTTGGAAAAGTCTGGTGTTTAGTACTTAATTGGTATGTTGACCAGAGAACCGCCATTGGACCTGAGCTGGGAAAAGCTTGTTTTAAAAAAAACTTAATTTCTCAAAAAGAAAGGTCTTTTTGCTGTGCATCCATTTTAAGATAATTTTTAGTTTTTTTTTTGACCTTTTCTTTTTAAGACGTTTCAAGAATTTTTATCAATGTCAATTGTGAAGTACAATTAGTCAGTCGTGAACTTAACCAAAAGAGGTAAGATTGAGTCAAAACCATTACTAACCGTTCATTATTATAACTACATCCACGTGTAATAATCTCAGAAGCTTACAGTTTTATCACGTCAAGACAGGAGTCAGAAGCTTACAGTTTTATCACGTCAAGACAGGAGTTCTTTTGTCTTTCCATCGCTCTCAATTGCGTTTGTCGTAGAGGTCAACTGATCAATCAGATAAAAAATATCACAGCTAAAACTGAAAATAAATCTGAATTATTATTATTGTATTGTATTCTACAGAGAAATTAAAAATTAGTATCAGAATTTTCAATGGGGTTTCGACTTGTTCTCGAGTAAGCAAATTAACTAGTCTTTCTATTTCTCTCCATATCTCGCTCCAGATTTTGTTTCTTCTGTTATTCAGTTTGATTCAATTTGTGTCTGAAGTTGGATTACTGGTTCTTGATTTGGTTATTCAGGGCGGCTTTGAAGCGACGGAAGAAGATGGTGGGAGGAGGAGGATTACTGGTTCTTGATTTGGTTATTCAGGGCGGCTTTGAAGCGACGGAAGAAGATGGTGGGAGGAGGAGGTAGTAGTAGCGGTGGTGGTGGTGGTAAGCAGCAGAGAGGTTTCTCTATGAATCCTAAAGACTATAAGCTTATGGAAGAAGTAGGCCATGGAGCTAGTGCTGTTGTCTATCGAGCGATCTATCTCCCTACTAATCAAGTCGTCGCCATTAAGTGTTTGGATCTCGATCGATGCAATAGTAATCTGGTTCGTCTTCCTTCATCTCTTATTGCTTATATTACTTAGATCAATCTATATAGGCCTTACTTAAGCTTCTTATTGAACATACTTGTCCATGATTCTCTGCCTTTAGGTTGTTGATTTTTCGTGTTGATGGGGGCTAAGACTTATGTTCTGGTTTTTTTTTGTAGGATGATATTAGAAGGGAATCTCAGACAATGAGTTTGATAGATCATCCCAACGTTATTAAGTCGTTTTGTTCATTTTCTGTGGACCATAGTCTTTGGGTCGTTATGCCATTCATGGCACAAGGTTCGTGTTTGCATCTTATGAAGACTGCATATTCAGACGGGTTTGAAGAGTCAGCTATATGTTCTATACTGAAAGAAACTCTTAAAGCTCTTGATTATCTTCATAAACAAGGTCACATCCATAGGGATGTTAAGGTTAGTAGTAAACGTCTCTAACTCTAACTTTCTCTGATTATCTCTAGTCATCCATGTTATGTATTCAAATCTTGTTTCATCCTAGGCTGGAAACATACTTCTTGATGAAAATGGCGAGATCAAGCTTGGTGATTTCGGTGTATCTGCTTGCTTGTTTGATAATGGCGATAGGCAACGTGCAAGGAACACATTTGTCGGCACTCCTTGCTGGTTGGTTATTGTGCTTCATTCCTTTTTTCACTTTACCGTCACTCTACATTCAATGGTTTTGCATTTATACTCTTGTATCTGTTTGTAGGATGGCACCCGAAGTCTTACAGCCTGGAAATGGATACAATTCCAAGTAAGTTTTATACTTTATGCCCACTTGAACGAGTTTGCCTAATCCAAATGTAAACATATGTGCTTGGTGATGCATATCAAATACTGTTTACTCTGTTGGGACAAAGAAATGGTATGATAGCTTATTGGTTTGGTTGTTCCTTAACAGGGCTGATATCTGGTCATTTGGTATTACAGCACTTGAATTGGCCCATGGTCATGCACCTTTCTCAAAATATCCCCCCATGAAGGTGTTTGTTTAACATCTCTTTTTTTGGCTTATGTGTATATTAAAAGGGTTCTGATTCTTATGAGTTTATTTTATGGTTACAGGTGCTTCTAATGACTATTCAAAACGCACCTCCCGGCCTTAATTATGATCGTGACAAGAAATTTTCTAAGGTACTCGTGTTCTTTCTAGGTGTATGTGTTCCTTATGTTGTTCTAGTAAACTAACTAGAGGACTTTCAGTTGTTTTCAGTCTTTTAAAGAAATGGTTGCAATGTGTTTGGTGAAAGATCAAACGAAAAGACCAACTGCTGAGAAATTAGACCAACTGCTGAGAAATTGCTGAAGCACTCATGTTTCAAACACACAAAGCCTCCTGAACTTTCGGTGAAAACGTTATTTGTCCAATTACCACCTCTTTGGTCACGTGTAAAATCTCTTCAGGTTAGCCATGTTCATCTTTAAGCTTTTTCTTTCTGAATTCTTCATGTTCTTTTGTTACTGAGCTGGTTGTTGCATGATAGGCCAAGGATGCTCAACAACTTGCACTAAAAAGAATGGCTACTGCTGACGAGGAAGCCATATCACAGGTGACAAACCCCTTAGTTTGAAATCATTACCTAATTACTTTATGAGTTAGGTTACAGCGTAGACACTAAACAGTCTTTTTAATGTCAGAGCGAGTACCAAAGAGGAGTGAGTGCTTGGAATTTTGACATCAGAGACTTGAAAACACAAGCATCTTTGGTAATTTTATTTTTGCAAGCGAAATTTGATTGCACTGCCCATAGTTTCTGTTCATTGGTTCCATCACATAATCCTTGTTCTTGTATTGTATGTTTGTCTTCTAGCTAATTGATGAAGATGATCTAGTAGAGAGCAAGGAAGATGAAGAAGTATTATGTGCACAGTTTAATAAGGTAACCAATCTGTAGATATCACAAAAATTCATGTATAAAAATTTCACTTCCTTAGTATCAACATCTGGTGGTCTGAATATATGTTAAACCCCCCTGCAGGTGAATGACAGACAGCAAGTATTTGATAGTCTGCAGCCATGTGAAAACATCAATGGAAAGGAAAAGGCTTCCAATATCGAGGTGGAAAGACCAATCAGCGAAGAGAAGTTCACTTTCGTTACAACTGCTTCTTCTTTAGAACGAATGTCACCAGAGCATGACATTTCTGAGGCCAAGGTTAAGCACGTAAGACGCCAAAGCCGGAGCGGACCACTTACAAGCATGACTGTATTAAGCCAAAAGCCGGAGCGGACCACTTACAAGCATGACTGTATTAAGCCACTCGGCTTCAGAGAAAGGTCATCTGTTTGAAAGGTTTGTCATTTGCTAATTGCTGTTTGAGACTGCTCTTCAGATCTGATTGTTCTTTATATAGAAATTTTCAAATTAACAAACTTGTAATATCTATCTGCTAGATGCGAGAGTGAACAGCCAACTGCACCAACAGTCCGAAGAGCACCTAGCTTTAGTGGTCCTTTGAATCTTCCAACCCGTGCTTCTTCCTGCTATTTGTTTTCTCATTCTTTAACTGTAACTAACCATACAATCTACTCTAGGATGTTCCATTAACTATAGTACCTCGGAGATCTCCACAGGTTGGTTTCTAGTCGTTGCTTATTACTACACATTGATACTATCTCCTCACCTGATTGATTTGCCTGATTACTTGTACACTTAATTTCCAGGTGTCCTCATTGAGAAAATCTGCAAGTGTGGGTAACTGCATACTTGAACCCAAAATGGTCAGTTTGCCAACACCACAAAGGATCACATTCATTCATTAGTAGTTTTTGATTTACCCAACATGGGATTATCTACCTTAATCTTTGTCTGGTTTCACGTCCTGCAGTCAACAGTTCAGCCTCAGACCACCAAGGAGTTAAGTAGCCATCCCATCATGCCTCAACTTCAAAATCTTTTCCAGCAAAACTCAATACAACAGGTGCGTAACATCCATCAAGACATGGAGATGTTATCTCTTATTAGTTACTTGGCAGGTTCTTAACTTCTGCGATTGAACTATCTCGCTGCAGGATCTTATTATGAATTTACTTAATAGTGTACAACCCGCTGAGGCAACAGAAGGTTTG
>CM071716.1:37682097-37703343 GCA_036630335.1 Physaria fendleri | reverse complement strand
GCTTAGGATATGGGACTTTAAATGCGGAAATATTTCCTCCACTTTCTCCATTATCCATTCTCCTTTCTCCTTTCTCATTTAGTAACTCAGCCACTTTTACATCTTGTTGCTGTAGGCTTGAAGGACCATGGGGTTTGAGCATAGCTATACTTGGTATCCATGGATCTGTCCATACATTAGTGCTTCTTCCTTTGCCAATAGATTTAGTCAAATGGGGCATCAGCAAGTCTCTTCCTATCATTATCCCTCGCCAGCCATGGGATGCATTAGAAGGTAAGTTGTAGCCTAAAAAATCCCCATTTTTGCAGTATTTTTTGAGTAGAAGTCTGGCCAGTAGAGACTGAGGTTTTTTGATAAGTCGCCAGCTGATCTTTGCTAGTAGAGCATTATTGAAAGCCTGGATGTCTCTGTAGCCTAAACCCCCTTTTGCTTTAGGCCTAGTCATTTTTGTCCATGAGATCCACGCCATTTTCCTCTGTCCCGGTTTGGCATCCCACCAGAAACGAGTAAACAGGGATTGAATTCTTTTACATAGATTTCCAGGTAGTTTGAAACAGCTCATTGCATAGCTAGGGATTGATGATAATACTGCTTTTAATGAAGTGAGTTTCCCAGCTTGTGATAGAAATCTTGCAGACCATCCCTTTATTTTTGTTTGAATTTTCTCACAGATCATTGCAAATAGATCTTTCTTCTTTCTGCCAAAGAGCTCAGGTAATCCCAAATATTTTCCGGTACCTCCTTCTTTTGTGATGCCCAGCAATTGCTTGACTTCATCTTTTGATTCTGTTGGTAGTTTTGCTGAGAAGTATATAGAAGACTTACTGTGATTTATCTTCTGTCCAGAGACTGTCTCATATTTGTGGAGAATTTCATTGAGACTGAGGCTATCCTTTTTTGGTCCAGAGACTGTCTCATATTTGTGGAGAATTTCATTGAGACTGAGGCTATCCTTTTTTGAGGCACGGCAGAAGAACATCGTGTCATCTGCAAAGAGTAAGTGGCTGATCTGAGGCGCATTTCTAGCAATCCAAACCCCTTTCAGATTCCCATCTCTTTCAGCTTTTTTGCAGAGACCATAGAGTACCTCACTGCACAATATGAAGATGTAAGGAGATAGGGGATCACCTTGGCGAATTCCTCTAGATGGTACCACCTTTCCCCTAGCCTCTCCATTGATTAGGTAGGAGTACGAAACTGAAGATATACATTGCATCATCCAGTTTACCCATTTAGGGTGGAATCCAAATCTGGTTAGCACCTTCCTTATGAAGCTCCATTCTAGGCGATCATACGCCTTACTCATGTCAGTTTTAACTGCCATATAACCATATTTTTCCGCTTTTGAGTTTTTCAGGCTATGTAACACTTCATGAGTGATTAAAACATTATCTGCAATAGCTCTTCCAGGAACAAATGCTGACTGTGTTTCAGATATCAAAGACTCCAATATTGGTTTTAGCCTCTTGGATAGTATCTTAGCAACTATTTTGTAGAGCACATTGCAGAGAGCAATGGGACGGAAGTCTTCAATCTTTGTAGCACTCAGCTTTTTTGGGATTAGTCTCATAAAGGTATGGTTTTGGTCTGTTAGAAAACTCTTCCCTAAAAAGAAGTCTCTTATCTCCTTTGTAACATCTGATTTGATCGTTTCCCAATTTACAGTGAAGAAGATTGATGAAAATCCATCTGGCCCTGGGGCACGGTCAGGGTGTATGGAGAAAAGAGCATCCTTTACTTCCTCCATATTTGGAACATCTATGAGAGATCTGTTCATTGTGTCAGTTACCAGAGGGGAAATAGCTTCATTAATGATTTGGTCTTCTTGTTGTCCTGAAGCTGTGAACAAATTCTGGTAATACTCAGTTATGATCCTTGTAAAGTCATTGATCCTTGTAAAGTCATCATCTTCAAACATTGAGACTCCATTCTTATCTTCCATAACCGTAAATTTATTGATAGTTTTCCTTGTTTTTGTGGAAGCATGGAAGTAACCAGTGTTTGCATCTCCCAAGGTGAGCCAAAGTTGCCTACTGCGTTGTTTCCAGAAGGATTCCTCTCTAAGGTATTCTGCTTCCAAGGCTTCATTTATAGATCTTATGATGTCTTCTTTGGGAAGGTTGCTGGACATAGCTAAGTTTAGCTCTTCTCGCAGTTGCAGTAGTTTTTGCTGATTTTTTTGATGATTCTCTTTGCTCCTCTCTAAGGTATTCTGCTTCCAAGGCTTCATTTATAGATCTTATGATGTCTTCTTTGGGAAGGTTGCTGGACATAGCTAAGTTTAGCTCTTCTCGCAGTTGCAGTAGTTTTTGCTGATTTTTTTGATGATTCTCTTTGCTCCATTTAATTATCTCTTTCCTGCATTGATCCATCTTCTTCACCATTGGGAATTTATTATATTTTTGCCAGATGGATTTGATGAGTTCTTGTACTTCTGGAATTAGTTGGAGGCGTCTATCCAGTCTGAAGATGTTGGAGCCTTTCCTCTGCTTGGAATCCAGATAAGTAACAACTGGTCTATGATCTGAGGCTTCAAAATTCAGGTATTCAATTCTGCTCAAAGGATAATCTTCAAACCAGAGACTATTAGCCATGATTCTATCTAATCTGGCATGTATTAAGTGCTCTCCTCTCATCCCTCTCCATGATAGGCTTTCACCAGAATGGGGTAAATCAAAGAGATCCTGTTGTGCTAGAAAGTTTCTGAAGTTTAGATAAGTACTTTCTGCTCTGTTAACTCCTCCTGTTTTTTCTTCATTTGATATCGTTTCATTTAGATCCCCAGCTATTATCCAAGCCCCCGTTCTTGTGTTTGCTAAATCATTAACATCTGACCAGAATTTTCCTCTAAGTTGATGTTCTGGTGGCCCATAGATAAATGATGCATTGATGTATTTGTCCTTGAATCTGAAACCCGCATCTATCAGGTTAGGGGAGGAAAGGTTGATACATAAGTTCAGGTGTTGTTTCCATAGCAAGCATAACCCACCACTTCCATGGCCAGTTGGAGATACTAAGAAGGTTGTATCAAAACCCAGATTCTTGACTGTTTCGTTGACATAATCATCTTGTTTTCTAGTTTCCATGAGGAATATTAAGTCTGGCTTATATTTTGAGTTTAGGTGGCACAGACGACGAACTGTCTTGGGATTCCCCAAACCATGACAGTTCCATGAGATAAAGGCTAAGGAAGAGAGCTGGGCAGAACTTGAAAATCCACCATCTGGTTATTTGCAGCTGGAATCAAGGTAATGGGCACTTCAGAAATATTGCCTTGTCCTGGATGCTCTTCACCTAGATCTTGTTCATTCTCAGCATTAGTAATTTCAGTAGTTAAATCCTTTTTAGCCTTTGGTTTTGGTCCCCTCTTGGGTTTACTTCCTTGACTAGTACTTGTCCCACTTTTCCTTGCAGGCGATGTAAAGAGCTTTTGATGAGAGAGCTTTGGTGACATCCTCACTTGTCTGACTTTCCTCTTTCTTGTTGTTTGCAGGGTCTCCTTATTTTGAGGAATAGAAAGTCTGCTGGCTATTGGAGGTCTTCCCCTTTTCCTTGTGGTAGTACTTGGACCAGCAATCTCCTGAGGGGCTATTTCTTCTTCAGGTTGAACTTGTGGGGAGGAGTTTAAAAGTGCTCGTTGTAGTTCTGCCTCTGCTATTCTGTTTGCAGTAACTTGTGGGGAGGAGTTTAAAAGTGCTCGTTGTAGTTCTGCCTCTGCTATTCTGTTTGCAGTCTGTCTTGGGATTCCCCAAACCATGACAGTTCCATGAGATAAAGGCTAAGGAAGAGAGCTGGGCAGATCTTGAAAATCCACCATCTGGTTGTTTGCAGCTGGAATCAAGGTAATGGGCACTTCAGAGTTATTACCTTGAACTGAATGCTCTTCAGCTAGATCTTTTTCATTCTCAGCATTAGTAATTTGAGTTGTTAGATCCTTTTTAGCCTTTGGCTTTGGTCCCCTCTTGGGTTTACTTCCTTGATTAGTACTTGTCCCACTTTTCCTTGCAGGCGATGTAAAGAGCTTTTGGTGAGAAAGCTTTGGTGACATCCGCACTTGTCTGACTTTTCTCTTTCTTGTTGTTTGCAGGGTCTCCTTATTTTGGGGAATAATAGTCTACTGGCTATTGGGGGTCTTCCCCTTTTCCTTGTGGCAGTACTTGGGCCAGCAATCTCTTGAGGGGTTATTTCTTCTTCAGGTTGAACTTGTGGGGAGGAGTTTAAAAGTGCTCGTTGTAGTTCTGCCTCTGCTATTCTGTTTGCAGTCCTCCACAACTCGTCCTTGAGATTCATGTTGCATCACTCTTAGATGACGGGTGATTGCCTCTGTAGGGTCAGGGCATGAGATATATTTGAGAGTAGTAACCCTCAATTCTTCCAGGATCTCCTCCACAGATCGAGGTTGAAAGGATGTTTGTTGTATTTCCAAATTTTGATTCAGATTATCTTGAGCTTTCTCTAGATTGATTGTTGGAGTTCCTTTCGGAGAGTCTATAAGTTGGGGAGGTTTAGGTCGTCTATAAGTTGGGGAGGTTTAGGTCTCCATTCCATCTGGGAAGCTCTGTTGTTTTCTGAGAGTCTATAAGTTGTGTGAACGTTGTTGTGTGAACGTTGATGGTTGTTAAGCCATAAGGATGAGGAAAGATTTTCCCTGCTATTTTGCCTTCTGTTCTGGTGTTGGTTTGGGGTTCTGAAACTTCCAGAATCTAGTTTGTGAGGGAACTTAAATGGCCTGCTCACTTCCTTTTCCCATCTGCCAGCATTATGACCTCTCTGAGTTGTTCTCCTATGGGATTCGTGGTTTGAGCCTTGGTCTAGAGCTTGTCGAACCTTTGGGCAGTTTTTGTCATCATGGGAGAGCATATGACAGATATGGCAGTGGTTCATGAGATTTTCATATTCTAAGGAGATAGTAGTTACAGATCCATCTCTGAAGGTTAGTTCTGTCTCCTTTATTAAAGGTTCCAAACCATTAATACATACCCGGATTTTTGCTGAGTTGTCAGTAATGACATGATCTTCTTTTTTTCCTAGTTTTGGTCCTAAACTCTCCAACATCTCATCATTTCTGTAGTGGACAGGCAGACCGTGAACTCTTATCCAGAAGGGGATTTCATTTGGGAAGGTTTCTGAGATGATAGGTTCCCATCTTTGGATAATTACCATGTAGTTTGCAAAGTGGTATGGTCTTTTCTCTAGCACTTTGACAAGATCTTCCTCTAAGTCAAACTTGAATTTGAAGCAGTGATGACCCAGATCTGACCCAGTAGCTTTCCCTTTAAGTTTCCAGTGGTTTGAGAGGAAAGGGATTACAGACCAGAGTCTCTGAGTATGAGGGTTTGTCAGTCTTCCTATCAAAGTAAGGGAGTTTGCTGCTATCAAAGCTTCAGTGTTGATGTCAGGAACCTGGATATGGAGTTTTGGTGGTGGTGAGAGTCTTATCTGCTTGCCCTTTTCTTGCATTGTTAGTTTTCTGCTCATCTTCACGCGTCTCTGAGAAAAGCTAGGTCAAACTTGAAGTATGGTGAAAACTAGGCGGATGGGAGCAGTAAGAATAAACAGTAGAAAGTTCTTCCTAACTTTTAGCTCAATGAGAGTAAAAGTTGGAGATTTGTTGAGTATAGCAGAAGGTTTGTTTTTCTAACTCCATTAGAATGGGTTGAAACGTTTGTGTAGCTTGAAAACGTTTGTGTAGCTTGATGCTATTCTATCCTCCACTCCATCAGTTTCTGCGGAGGAAACCTCTTGGAGAGCCGGTGTTGAGAGGTTTTCCGGCTAGTTGCTGGGAAGGGAAGGAGTTTGACTAGTGGGTAATATTGTTAGCTGACAGAGACCGCTGGATATTACCACAATAAGGAATAGAACAAGAGAGATTTTGAAAAAAGGAAGGAAAGGTTGGTGAGAATTGCCGCAATAGTCACAAGGAAACGGTTATTAACCAGTCTCGAAACTCGTGTCTGGGAGAAGACTTTCTCACTCTATCACTAGCGCTCCAATTATAAAAAAAAAACATATCGTAACGTTCTCATGTACCACCAATGTAATATTGAATAGGCGGCATATTTAGACTTTGTGAAATAATATGTCTAAGAATGGGAAAAATGTCAAATAATACACAATCTTGTAAAATTCCCCAATTAAATACATAAACTTTCTCGACCACTTAATGGAACCTGCATTTTATTTCTAAAGTTTTTTTAACCCTTAACATTTTAATTTTATGTCGATTTAGACATGTCGTTAACTCATTAAACAACTGTTATTGACGCCGTCAATCTAACGTTACTCTGTTATTCTATAGGGTAACGGTCACCCCCAATTTCATTTGGGATCTAGGGTTCTTCATTTATTTAATCTCTCTCAAAATTAAATCTCAAAATCAAACCTTCTCAGTTTCGAAATTCAAAGAGAAAATCATGGTCTTTTAGCTGAGAAGATGGAAGCTCAACTAACAGATACTTGATGAGAGATGTTTTACATTTGGATTTAGTTACTGGAAATCGTCAAACCGGTTCCACCAACGGAATCATTATCTTCGAGATGGAAGCTCAACTAACAGATACTTGATGAGAGATGTTTTACATTTGGATTTAGTTACTGGAAATCGTCAAACCGGTTCCACCAACGGAATCATTATCTTCGGGTTAGTTTGATAGAAAACACCTTGTTTAGACTTTGCATTTATAGCTTGTGTCTTGCAAATCAGTGTGCATTTTACCAATTTCAAACGATATATGATGGTCTTATTCAGATGTGGGTCTAAACAGTCTGGTCAACTCGGTGAATCCCAAGCTGCAGTTGATGGGATAATTGGATTTAGACAGTCAAATTCTTCTTTTATATCGCAGTTGGCTTCAAAAGGAAAGGTCAAAAGGTCTTTTGCGATTGTTTGGATAATAACAATGGAGGCGGAATATTCGCCATTGGAGAAGTCGTGTCACCTAAAGCAGATGTGGGTCTAAACAGTCTGGTCAACTCGGTGAATCCCAAGCTGCAGTTGATGGGATAATTGGATTTAGACAGTCAAATTCTTCTTTTATATCGCAGTTGGCTTCAAAAGGAAAGGTCAAAAGGTCTTTTGCGATTGTTTGGATAATAACAATGGAGGCGGAATATTCGCCATTGGAGAAGTCGTGTCACCTAAAGAAAGACCACTCCTATTCTCTCTAGATCGTAAGTGAACATTGGAGAAGTCGTGTCACCTAAAGAAAGACCACTCCTATTCTCTCTAGATCGTAAGTGAATGCCTTCTCAGTGTTGAGTGTGTACTATCGTTAGAAGTGGTGGAAATGTAATAGTGTTTGCTCTTTGAATTGAAATGGAGGTAGTGTTTAGCTGAATCTGAGGGAATGACTAATTTGTACGTCTAGTAAATGATGTTTGATGTTCTGAAATTCACAGATTGGATAAGTTCCCAACTGTAACTTTTCAATTCGACAAGTCTGCTTCATTAGCAGTTCATCCTCAGGAATATCTGTTCCAAATTAGAGCAAGTCTTTTTCTTGTTCTTGTGCTTGTTCAGACTCAGATTCATGTTCTTGTTTTCTTGGTTTGACATAAAAACTAACTTACAGGAAGACACATGGTGCTTTGGATGGCAAAATGGTGGATTGCAGACTAAAGGAGGAGCATCATTGACAATTCTTGGAGGTACATTACATATCTCTCTCTTGATATATATAAATGGCTTTCATCATGGAATGAATCACTGACAATGTTGAGTTTTGATTCACAGACATGGCCCTCTCTAACAAGTTAGTTGTCTACGATATCGAAAACCAAGTCATTGGATGGACTAATCACAACTGTAAGCATTACAAATATATTTGTCTAATGAAATGGGGATTGAAGCTTTAGGAGTTTTGAATAACTGTAATGATTAATAAAATCATGACACAGGCTCATGAGGAATACAAGTAAAGGATGAAGAAAGTGGTGCCGTCTACACAGTTGGTGCACACCACCTCTCATGGTCGTCTTTTTTAGCTATTTCAAAACTTCTTACAATTGTTTCTCTCTTTATTCCTATCTTTTGTAACAATTGTTTATAGTTTCATATCAAACCCTTATAGTTTGTTCCTTTATTGTTACCACTAAAAGGATCTAACTCCCATTTGTTACCATTTTTATGATTCTGAGATATGAAGAGATTGACACACATCTGTAGTTGGTTAAACGGTGGATTGCAGACTAAAGGAGGAGAATCATTGACAATTCTTGGAGGTACATATCTTTAAATTTTTCATGATGAAATGAAGCGTAGAGAATATTGAATCTTGATTTGTTTCGCTGAACAGACATGGCCCTCTCTAACAAGTTAGTTGTCTATGATATCGAAAACCAAGTCATTGGATGGACCAATCACAACTGTAAGCATTACAAATATATATTTGTCAAATGCTATGAGATTTGAAGCTTTAGGTGTTTTGAATGACTGTAAAGATTAATGAATCATGACACAGGCTCAGGAGGAATACAAGTAAAGGATGAAGAAAGTGGAGCAGTCTACACAGTTGGTGCACACAACCTCTCATGGTCATCTTCTTTAGCTATTTCAAAACTTCTTACACTTGTTTCTCTCTTTATTCCTTTCTTCTGTAACAATGCTTTATAGTTTCAGATTAGACCCTTATAGTTTGTTCCTTTTGTTGTTACCACTAATGGATCTGACTCCCATTTGTTACCATTTTTATGATTCTGAAATATGAAGAGATTGACACACATCTGTAGTTGGTCTGAAAGTCAAGAACAGGAAAGTTCCACAATAGACTGACAAAATTGAGCCTCAGGTGTTTCACCGAATCAGGCACAAGCCACTATTACATGTGATGTTTTTCAGACAAAATTGAGCCTCAGGTGTTTCACCGAATCAGGCACAAGCCACTATTACATGTGATGTTTTTCATTCTTCTTTACTGATAATTCCCAAAAAAACAACATAAAACATCAACATGATAGAGACATAAATAAAGACAAAATTGACAGAAACTTATGTCCAAAACAAAAAAGAAAGAGACCTATGTAGAAGAAAGAAAGGACACAGTACTTTACTTGAGAAATGATTTATCACCTCTCAACTTCCAGGCACAAATCTTGGTAGTTTAAAAGTGTATTAACTCTTGCAACACCTTCTAGTTGCTGAATACTCTGTTCCAGATTCTGAATCCAAGTTATCCTCTTCGTTTATCAGCTTCTCAGCTTCACTTTCATCCAAAGCAATCTCTTTCCCTGTCCTCGCAGTACCCGAACGGACTAGACCTCTTGGTACTGATGCATCATCGTTCTCTTCATCTTCCAGTTTGGAGAATGAAGAAGCTGTGGATATGGCATTTGATTTGTTGGAGTTTAGATACAAGCAAACAGCCGCACAGTCATCGACTTTCGAAGTTGGGTATTTGTATCTCCAAGCTCTAACCGCAGACTCAACTAAAGTTCTTGCAGCATAAGAACGTGATGGAGCTGAAGCTACAATCCCCACTACATCTTCATTCGAGAGAACATCCCAAATCTATCACATAAAGATAATGTTAGAAATGTGAGCAAAATTGCAAATACAAAAGGAGAACATCCCAAATCTATCACATAAAGATAATGTTAGAAATGTGAGCAAAATTGCAAATACAAAAGTTATGATATAGAGACATTACCCCATCTGTAGCCAACACTATAAATTCATCTTTTTCAGTTAACCGACGGAAAGATACATCAGGCACAGAGATTAGGCCAAAATCTTTAAGGCAAAAGTCCCCAAAAGCACGTGCCATTGCAAGTCCAGGTGAGTCACAGTTTGGCAGCCAAATTCTACAAACTTCAGGTTCATCTCTAAGAGCAAACACCCGTCCACGACATTTTCTTATTCTCTCTGCCTCAGCTGCTAAATGAATTGAGTTGAGGGCCAAAAAAAACTAATGAACGTAAACCGCGGATACATCTACATAAAGAACAAACATCCAACCTGGGAGATTTGGCTTAAGATCCACAGTTAGTTGAACAGCAACAAGACCATTTTCACTGTCTCTTGTAGCCATTACAGCTCTAGAGTCGCCAACATTTCCAACAACGAGATACTGACCCTGCGATGTTGCAGATACACCTCATAAAGATCATGAAAACAGTGAATAATACTTAAAGTTGAAACATACCAAAACGAGCCCCTACCTGCTTGATCAAGGTTACAGCTGTTGTCCCACTGCAGTAAGAATCAACACTTCCACTGAATTTAAGTTCTCTATCCATAACTTTAAAAGCCTTAAGAAAGGACTCCTTCAGCGTTTTAAACAATTCAGGATGGGGTTCCATGTTATCGTCCTCCATGTCAGCAGATGTCCTAGGCTCTTCAGCCGATACTAAAGCAGTAGCAGCTGCAGTATCTTCAGGGTTGTTGATGTTGGTTGCATTATCAGCAGTGTCGGTGGTGTTCGCCTTAAGAACACCTTCAGCTGGTACTTTTGATTCCCAATAAGTACTTAACTTGAGAGGAAGATTGTCTCTGACTCTCCTTGCAACCATATGACCAAATGGACCATGCCCATCAAACACTCCACAAAAGATTGTATCTGTCCTCGAACCAAAATTCTGAGCGGCAAAACAGGAAACAGTCAGAACCATTTGCATAGATTGGTATTGAATCAAGACTATCTTTGATGTAAAATCAAGATTCTAAGTTCATTTACTACTTGAATCAAAGCAGTGAAGAAACAATAAGAAACTGTTAAAGCCATAAAGGAAGAGAATATAAAAGGGAAGACTTTAGGATCTAACAGACCTCCCAAACAACAATAGCATCTTGATTAGGTCCTTTCTTGCCTTGTTGAGTGAAGATACAAGCAATTTCTTGCCTTGTTGAGTGAAGATACAAGCAACCTCACTTGATCCATTCAAGAACATCCGACCAGGAACACGTTGCAACGGTTCTTCTCTCCTGTAATCAAAGGAAGAGTTCCTCGAACCAGGTCGTTTCTTAGAACTCTTCCTCTTCTTCACACTAAACGCAGGAGAGCGAGGTGAACCAGGTCTAGGGCTACTGCTTTCTACAGATAAACAGGACCCCATTCTAAGGGCCCTGATTATATTAAGAAGGCAATCCAGACCAACAATGTTACAATCACCTCCACGGTCCTCCAGTGAGAAAGATTAAACCTTTAAGATCACAATCCTCACCGCAAAAACACAATGATGATTCAAAACATGCAAAGAGATCTCTGTAAGAAGACAAAACCCTTTTTAGATTCCAATGATCACAACAAAAGAGCAAATTATTGATTCTGTCAGTAAGAACAAACCTCGATATTAGTTCCAGCTACTTCGTGCAAAAGAACCAAAATATAGTTCCACAACTGACAATATAACCCAGTGATTCATAAAACCGAATCGTCAAAGTTGAATTGAAATTAAAAAATTCAAACCTTTCAAAGCTGACTAATAAAAAGGCAAAAAGGTAAGATGTCTGGGTCTGACCTTTTGGGTATTCAAAGATAAAAGAAACGTTTTTTTCTTACAAAAACTTTATGAGTACATTAATTTAAACCCAAAAGTCTTCAGGAAAGAAACAGATCTACGTAGAAAAGAGAAATGTATGTTTATATATATACACGTAAGAAGCCATCAAAAACAGTGATTGTGAGAGAGACTCAGAAAACGAGAATCATAAAAATTCTTTATTTCTCAAGAGTCCCTGTGTCTTCTTCGTCTGTAACCAATTAAAAGAAGAATCATCACAGTAAAAGTATTAAGACTCCACAAAGAATCAAACTTTTTAAACCAAATTCGAATTCGAGCTGAAATAGAAACTCACCAGGATACAGATCAATCAAAGGTAAAAGAATCTCAGAATCAGATTCAATCCAGCTTGAGCTGATTAATTTAAAAGAAAAGGTAAATTGAAAGAGAAAAACAAAAAAAGAAAAGGAGGAATTAAAGAGAAATAAACGGAATCACCAACTAAAAACCCGTTCTTTCTTCTTCGTCTTACTACTTTTGTACAGAGAGAGATAGAGAGTGATGGAAACAGTAATTGAGGAGATGCTGATGCTCTCACATCACTCTTTCCATAAACCAAGTATTAAAAAAAATAAAAAATAAAAAAAATGGTCAATGGTGTTTTTATGAATATTGATTGTTCTTTTTAGGATAAGACTTTCTAACACATGAGAACATCCCAAATCTATCACATAAAGATAATGTTAGAAATGTGAGCAAAATTGCAAATACAAAAGATATGATATAGAGACATTACCCCATCTGTAGCCAACACTATAAATTCATCTTTTTCAGTTAATCGACGGAAAGATACATCAGGCACAGAGATTAGGCCAAAATCTTTAAGGCAAAAGTCCCCAAAAGCACGTGCCATTGCAAGTCCAGGTGAGTCACAGTTTGGCAGCCAAATTCTACAAACTTCAGGTTCATCTCTAAGAGCAAACACCCGTCCACGACATTTTCTTATTCTCTCTGCCTCAGCTGCTAAATGAATTGAGTTGAGGGCCAAAAAAAACTAATGAACGTAAATCGCGGATACATCTACATAAAGAACAAACATCCAACCTGGGAGATTTGGCTTAAGATCCACAGTTAGTTGAACAGCAACAAGAGCATTTTCACTATCTCCTGTAGCCATTACAGCTCTAGAGTCGCCAACATTTCCAACAACGAGATACTGACCCTGCGATGTTGCATGTAGCCATTACAGCTCTAGAGTCGCCAACATTTCCAACAACGAGATACTGACCCTGCGATGTTGCAGATACACCTCATAAAGATCATGAAAACAGTGAATAATACTTAAAGTTGAAACATACCAAAACGAGCCCCTACCTGCTTGATCAAGGTTACAGCTGTTGTCCCACTGCTGTAAGAATCAACACTTCCATTGAACTTAAGTTCTCTATCCATAACTCTAAAAGCCTTAAGAAAGGAATCCTTCAGCGTTTGGTACAATTCAGGATTATCCTCCTCCATGTCAGCAGATGTCCTAGGCTCTTCAGCAGATACTAAAGCAGCAGCAGCTGCAGTATCTTCAGGATTGTTATTATTGGTTGCATTATCAGTGTCAGTAGTGTTCGCCTTAAGAACACCTTCAACTGGTACTTTTGCTTCCCAGTAAGCACTTAATTTGAGAGGAAGATTGTCTCTGACTCTCCTTGCAACCATATGACCAAATGGACCATGCCCATCAAACACTCCACAGAAGATTGTATCTGTCCTCGAACCAAAATTCTGAGCGGGAAAACAAGAAACAATCAGAACCATTTGCACAGATTGGTATTGAACCAAGACTGCCTTTCATGTAAAAATCAAGATTCTAAATTCATTTACTACTTGGATAAAAGCAGTGAAGAAACAATAAGAAACTGTTAAAGCCATAAATGAAGAGAATATAAAAGGGAAGACTTTAGGATCTAACAGACCTCCCAAACAACCATAGCATCTTGATTAGGTCCTTTCTTGCCTTGTTGAGTGAAAATACAAGCAACCTCACTTGATCCATTCAAGAACATGCGACCAGGATTGTTGAGTGAAAATACAAGCAACCTCACTTGATCCATTCAAGAACATGCGACCAGGAACACGTTGCAACGGTTCTTCTCTCCTGTAATCAAAGGAAGAGTTCCTAGAACCACGTCGTTTCGTAGAGCTCTTTCTCTTCTTCACACTAAACGCAGGAGAACGAGGAGAACCAGGTCTAGGACTACTGCTATCTACAGATAAACAGGACCCCATTCTAAGGGCCCTGATTATATTAAGAAGGCAATCCAGACCAACAATGTTACAATCACCTCCACGGTCCTCCAGTGAGAAAGATTAAACCTTTAAGATCACAATCCTCACCGCAAAAACACAATGATGATTCAAAACATGCAAAGAGATCTCTGTAAGAAGACAAAACCCTTTTTAGATTCCAATGATCACAACAAAAGAGCAAATTATTGATTCTGTCAGTAAGAACAAACCTCGATATTAGTTCCAGCTACTTCGTGCAAAAGAACCAAAATATAGTTCCACAACTGAATCGTCAAAGTTGAATTGAAATTAAAAAATCCAAACCTTTCAAAGCTGACTAATAAAAAAAAGGCAAAAAGGTAAGACGTCTAAAAAATCCAAACCTTTCAAAGCTGACTAATAAAAAAAAGGCAAAAAGGTAAGACGTCTGGGTCTGACCTTTTGGGTATTCAAAGATAAAAGAAACGTTTTTTTCTTACAAAAACTTTATTAGTACATTAATTTAAACCCAAAAGTCTTCAGGAAAGAAACAGATCTACGTAGAAAAGAGAAATGTATGTTTATATATATACACGTAAGAAGCCATCAAAAACAGTGATTGTGAGAGAGACTCAAAAAACGAGAATCATAAAAATTCTCTCTTTCTCAAGAGTCCCTGTGTCTTCTTCGTCTGTAACCAATCAAAAGAAGAATCATCACTGTAAAAGTATTAAAACTCCACAAAGAATCAAACTTTTTAAACCAAATTCGAATTCGAGCTGAAAAAAACTCCACAAAGAATCAAACTTTTTAAACCAAATTCGAATTCGAGCTGAAATAGAAACTCACCAGGATACAGATCAATCAAAGGTAAAAGAATCTCAGAATCAGATTCAATCCAGCTTGAGCTGATTAATTTAAAAGAAAAGGTAAATTGAAAGAGAAAAACAAAAAAAGAAAAGGAGGAATTAAAGAGAAATAAACGGAATCACCAACTAAAAACCCGTTCTTTCTTCTTCGTCTTACTACTTTTGTACAGAGATAAAAAGAGAGTGATGGAAACAGTAATTGGGGAGATGCTGATGCTCTCACATCACTCTTTCCATAAACCAAGTATTAAAAAAAAAATTTTAAAAAATGGTCAATGGTGTTTTTATGAATATTGATTGTTCTTTTTAGGATAAGACTTTCTAACACATAAAAAATGGTCAATGGTGTTTTTATGAATATTGATTGTTCTTTTTAGGATAAGACTTTCTAACACATAATTTAATTTCCCGAATTTCACTATATAAGAAAGTATAATTAATTGATGTCAGATCTTGATTAGGGTTGTACCAGTGTCGCATCTTCTTTGTTTTCACTGGATAGGGTACGAGAGTGAGTTTTTTCCTCCTTCTCTTAATGCTTTATGTCTGAGCGGGGCTTCAAATCTTGTTAAATACCCCGGATCTGTCCTCGTTCCTAGTGTAACAGTTCACTTCCGGAGGATATACAGATTTATTTCGAAGTTTTATGCCTGAGCGGGGCTTTAACTCTTGCTAACTACCCCGGATTGTTCTATTATCCAGGAGAAATAGTTCAATCTGGTGGATACCCATACTTACTTGACTTGGATTTCTCCAGTCACGACCTGTTTGCTTCCTTTGTGTTGCAGGAACACATCAAAGAAGATGAGTCATAATGCTTATAGAAGAGAGGATGACCAACTCCGACTGTTAAAAGAAAGTGATAAAGTCAATACTGCAGAGGCAATCACTATTGATACCTCAGAAGATGAGCAAGTCATCGAGGCTTTGCGGAGGAGTATCATAGTAAGAATCATCAACCCTTACTCTATAAAACCCATCGAGGCTTTGCGGAGGAGTATCATAGTAAGAATCATCAACCCTTACTCTATAAAACCTTCTGGACTAGCAACTGCTATACCGAAAATATGGGGGATGGAAGGTCGTCTGAAGGGTTTACCAATAGGTCAGGGTAGAGTTCAGTTTGAATTTGAGGATGTTGATGAGATGGAAGCTATACTAGCAGATGTACCATGGTATGTGAACTATTGGTTTGTGGCATGTAGTAGATGGACTGAGGATCCCCTGGAACTGGATAATGCTCTAAAGAAGATACTGGTCTGGGTTCACATTAGGGACATTCCACCCCACCTGGTTAGTGTTCTAACGGTGAAGAATATTGCATCAAATGTGGGAATCCCCACAGATGAGGTGGAACTACATGCTAAAAACTCTGAGCCCAGAGAATATGTAAGGGTCAGAACTTGGATACCAACAGATGAACCAATCAAATACAAGCTGGCTCCCAACACAAAACAAGGTTTATCCTTCACAGTATCGCTTGACTATGACCAACTTAAGAGGATATGCTTCAAGTGCAAAAGAATCACACACGATCAGTACCACTGTCCCCAGGGCCATATCAAGATAGAGGAAACTACAAAAACCTCAGAAGACCCTGCCAGCACCAACAAAACCACCTCTAATCAGGAACCATCCAGAACTAGTAGGGAACCAAATCAGATGACTAGAGGAAGAGGAAGGGGTAGAGGCAGAGGTAGAGGAAGAGGGGAGACTTGGAATCAAGCAGCACAGGGAGGAGAATCCTCCAGAGAAGCTTTTCTAAATGAGAAGGCACTCAGCACAGGGAGGAGAATCCTCCAGAGAAGCTTTTCTAAATGAGAAGGCACTGGGGAAGAAAGCAGTCTCAGGTCAGAGATGGCAGAAAAAGCAACCCACTGCACAAGAATTAAAACAACAAGCAGGCTCAAAATCTTATCAGCTAGAGATCCAGAGGCGGCAGCAGGAAGAGGCAAGTCCTCAATTTCCTCTACAACTTCCCTCAGGCATAATGGTAACAGAGGCAAATCTTCAGCCGAATGAGAAGATGTTATGCTCTGGGATCATAGTGACTCAACCAAATGTACAAGAAGGAGAGAAGATGCTCTCCTCAGGAAAAGTAGTATCAACAGCTAGTCAACCCTCATCAGTGTCCACATCCTCTACGAAGAAAAGGAAACCCAGTGGTGAAAAAGAACAGCCCAGGAAGAGGTTCAAAACTCAAAATGAGGAGGACAGGTACCCGCAGGGAAAAAAGAACAGCCCAGGAAGAGGTTCAAAACTCAAAATGAGGAGGACAGGTACCCGCAGGGAATTAACTCAGAGGGCAGTACAAACTCCATCTTCAAATCCCTATCTCCATCTCTAGCTGCAAGACTTCAAGCTCCAGAGCAGACTCCAGCAACAAACAAAAACAGGCAAGTGGTTGGCCCTCAACCACCAAGGTCAATATGAGAGTCCTTAGTTGGAACTGCCAAGGCTTAAGGAAACGTCTGGCAGTTCGACATCTCAAAAGGAAACGTCTGGCAGTTCGACATCTCAAGGAGCTGTGTGGTCAACAGACTCCAGAGATAGTTTTCCTCTGTGAGACCAAGAATAAAAGATACCACTTAGAAAATGTTTGCTCGGAGTTAGGTTTTTACGATCTTATTACAATGGAGCCTGAAGGAATAGGAGGGGGATTGGCTGTACTTTGGAAGCAGGGTGTCAATGTCTCACTCATAAAGAAGTCCAACAGAATGATTGACACCAAAGTTATGTTCAAAGGGAAATGTTTCTTCTTCACTGGGATTTATGGCAATCCAGATTAAGGAAACAGAGAAATATTCTGGGAGGAACTGACAAGGATTGGGATAGATAGGCAAGATCCCTGGATACTCATGGGAGACTTCAACGAGATCACATGTCCAGAAGATAAAAGAGGGGGAAGATCGAGAACAGAAAGCTCCTTCTTGGCTTTTAACACAATGCTCAGTGTGTCTGGACTAACTGAGCCTCCCTATGAAGGAAACCCTCTGTCATGGTATGGAAACAGATATGGAGCTCAGGTTCACTGCAAATTGGACAGAATAGTGTGTAATCAAGCATGGCATACCACTTTCCCGCAAGCAAAATCTTTCTATCTGCCAAGAATTTGCTCAGATCATAGCCCCATCAGCTGTTTCTTTGATGGGGGGGGGATCTGAAAAAGCGCGGAAACTTCAGGTATGATGTTAGATGGAAAGATAAGGAAGGTTTTAAAGAAGCTGTTCAAGCAGGATGGAGTGAGGCTCCCATTGATGATCCTGCAGAGATCCTTAACAAGATCCAGGGATGTAGACAAAGAATAGCTCATTGGAGAAGGGGTGCAAAAACCAACTCCATGAGATTAATTCAGGAGCTTCAGGTCAAAATTGATCATATCACTCATGGAGACACTTTGGATAGGAATGAGCTATCTTCCCTGAGACTTGCACTCAATCAAGCGTATAGAGAGGAGGAGATATACTGGAAGCAAAAGAGCAGACTTCAATAGCTCAAGGAAGGGGACCAGAATACCAAGTTCTTCCATGCTAGTACCAAGCAAAGACGAAGGAATAACACTATTTACCAACTACTGGATCCAGAGACAGGCATTATTGTGCATGAGGAAGAGGAAATGGGGGCTCTAGCTGTTAAACACTTCCACAATTTATTCTCATCAGAGCTAATAGACACAAGTAGAGTCAGAGATTCACCAATGTTCACACCCATCCCTCACTTAATAACAGAGGAGCACAACACCACCCTCATAAGGCCGGTCACAATGGGAGAGGTAAAAGCTGCAGTATTTGGCATGAATGGAAGCAAATGAAGCTGCAGTATTTGGCATGAATGGAAGCAAATGCCCTGGACCAGATGGATTTGCAGGAGCTTTCTATCAGGATTACTGGGACATAGTTGGGATGGATGTCTTCAATATGATCCAGGACTTTATGACATCAGGGGTCTTGGACAGCAGAATCAATGAGACAAATATCTGCCTAATCCCAAAGATCACAAAGCCACAGAAGTTGGGGGACTACAGGCCAATCAGCTTGTGCAATTACATCTACAAGATCCTGTCGAAACTTCTAGCAACAAGACTCAAAACCCTTCTACCTACTATAATTTCAGAGTCTCAGGCTGCTTTTGTGGAAGGGAGGCTGATAACTGACAACATCCTGCTGGCTCATGAGCTGTTACATGCGCTAAGAACCAAGAAATCAGTATCCAGCAAGTACATGTCAATGAAAACAGACATGATGAAGGCTTTTGACAGATTGGAGTGGCAATTCATTGAAGATGCACTCAGATGTTTGGGCTTTGGAACAATATGGATACAGAGGATAATGTCTTGCATTACAACAGCCTCATATAGCGTCCTAGTTAATGGGAGGAGATATGGGAAGATTACCCCCTCGAGAGGAATAAGACAGGGAGATCCATTGTCCCCTTTCCTGTTCATCACTTGTGCATTGTCCCCTTTCCTGTTCATCACTTGTGCAGAAATCTTGGCAAGAAATCTGAAGGATGCAGAGAGATTGGATAAAATACAAGGCATCAGGATAGGGAAGCACTGCCCAAGAATCACTCATCTATTCTTTGCAGATGATGCTTTATTCTTCTGCAGAGCCACAAAAGAAGATTTAGAATTGGTGATGTTGTTACTGAAGTACTACAGTGAAGCTTCTGGCCAAAAGGTAAATTTAGAGAAATCCACCATTACTTTTGGGAAGCATGTAGAGGCAGGTACACAGACTGATTTAAAAGGGGTGGCTAAATTTGGCAATACGAGTGGGAAGGGTATCTATCTAGGACTTCCTGAGGTTTTCATAGGTTCCAAGTGTGATACTTTGGATTATCTGGACTCAAGAGTTGCCTCAAAGGTCAATGCATGGAGTACTAACTTTTTAACCCCAGGAGAAAAGGAAACCCTTATCAAAGCAGTAGCCCTGGCATTACCTACTTACACAATGTCATGCTTCAAACTGCCTCAAGGACTCTGCAACAAGCTTCAGGGACAATTACAAAGGTTCTGGTGGAGAAACAACCAAACGGATAGAGGCATACACTGGAAAACATGGGAGCAACTGTGTTTACCAAAAGCTGCAGGAGGGATGGGCTTCAAGGATATTCAAGGTTTCAACCTAGCCTTGCTAGGTAAACAGCTTTGGAGAATGGAATCAAGACCACATAGTCTGCTGGCCCGTACCTATAGAGGTAGATACTTCTACAATTCCTCAGTCTTGCAGGCTACTCAAGGTCATAGACCCTCCTTCGCATGGCAGAGTATGATTCAGTCACAGCCACTTGTTAAACTTGGTATGTTGAGGGTCTTCGGGAATGGCTCACACATAAATGTAGCCACTAGTCCTTGGATTGTGGACCACCATCCTAGACCACCAAGACTTCTACCTCAGATCCAAGCTTTTGAAGATGTCAAGAGAATGATCAGGCCAAATTCAGATGATTGGGATATCAACTTCTTACAGGAAAACTTCAGGGCTGAGGATATTCCTAGAATCTTGGAGGTCAGGCCTTGTTTTAGTGATCTGCCACAGTCATACTCCTGGATCTTCACAAACTCAGGGAACTATACAGTTAGCTCAGGGTATAAGGCATGGATCAGCAGCATTACAAATGACCCAATCCAACATCCATCTCTGGCCCCAGTCTTCACTCAGCTATGGTCGCTAAGCGCATGGCCAAAAATCAAGCACTTCATATGGAAATGTCTTAAGGGGGCAGTGGCTACAGGAAGAGCAATGTCTCAAAAACGCTTAACAAAGGATCAATCTTGCCCCAGATGCGGTGAAGTAGAAGATGTCAACCACATCCTGTTTTTGTGCCCATATGCGAGATTGATTTGGTCACTATCATATGCAGGACTCTTCCTTCAGGAACCTTTATCTACTTCAATTATATCCAACATTGGCAATCTCCTAACCAGAGACCCTCCAGTGGACATTCATCAGCTACATATCTATAGGAGATGGCCATGGGTAATTTGGAGAATTTGGAACTAAAGAAATACCTTATGTTTTGAGAGTAAGGATGAAAAACCGGATATCATTACCTCTATGGCAGTGTCCGAGTCTTTGGAATGGTTTTCCTCACATACTTCCCCACCACCGGATATCATTACCTCTATGGCAGTGTCCGAGTCTTTGGAATGGTTTTCCTCACATACTTCCCCACCTTCAACACAGAATCTGATTAATCAAGACAGACCTCCAGATATCAGAGCAGAGGAGTTTCATCTAGGGAGGAAATTATGCTATGTTGATGGATCATGGAAGATTGGCTCTCCAGCAAGTGGGGTTGGGTGGATTCTAAAAGATGAGCAAGGAACAATTCTACAAAGTGGCTATAAAGCTTATCCAACATTGCCATCATCTCTTGAAACCGAGGCTGCTGCGCTGGTTTGGGCAGCACTATGTCTACGCAGGATGGGTGTGGGGAGTGTAACTTTTCTCTCCGACTGCAAAACCCTTGTGGATGCGATCAAAGAGGAGAAGGATACCCCTAGGCTCAAAACATTTATCTCGGATTTCAACAGACTCAGACCACCCGACTCTACCATCAAGCTTATTTCAAGATCTTACAACTCGACTTCTGATGGGATTGCAAAGTTGGCTAGGACTCGTCCTATTTACACAATGCACTTTGGTTCATCTCTTTCTTTTTAACTTATGAATGTGTT